>CATIWR010038149.1:0-10944 GCA_949677035.1 Omphalea diandra | reverse complement strand
CGACTGCGATCCTTGTGGAAGAAAGTTACCATTTTTGGCAGTTGAATTCGCGGTGTCTGTCGCGCCCTGTGCAAGAAAAACTCGCGACCGCGACTTCTGAAAGTAGGTAAAGAACAACGACTATATTTTTCGTGTGAACTAATAAGAAGATGCCACATGGACTAGTCGTTAGAAACAAACAGGGTTTCTCTTGAAGAATTTGAATTTCACGACCGCGAAAGGCAGTAGCGACCGCGATTTCATCCTGACAAGCATTAAATGCAGAATCTGTCAAACATGTCTCAAAGATTTAATGAGTTATGATCTTCAACGTCTCTTTGAAGAAGTTTGGCTATAAATACCCCACCAAACAGCCATGAAGAAGGTTGCTAACAAATTTATTACAAGCATTGAAAGCTCTTAAGTCTTTGCTACTCATTTTCTTTATCTTCTTTACATTTGTTAGGTGTGAGCAATAAACACCAGATTGTAAGGTTTTGTGTTAGCCTGCAAAAACACTTTAAGAAATGTTTTAGTGTAAGCCTGCTAAAACACTTGAGTAAGGTTTTGTGTTAGCCTAGAAAACACTTTATTGTAAGGTTGTGTGTTAGCCATTAAAACACAAGTTGTAGTAAGTTGGGTGTGAGCTTGAAAACACCATTGACTTAGTAAATTACCTAATTGAGTGATTGAGGAGTGGACGTAGGGATTGTTTTGCTCGAACCACTATAAAATCTTTGTGTCCTTACTATTCTTTCTTCTTCTCTTCATCTTTAGTTTAAATTTTTATACACCAATTCAACCCCCATTCTTGGTGCCTAGGGACAACAAATCCATTAATTAGCTTTAAAATGAACACATATTAGTCCACAAAACATAGGTCAAATGGAAAGAAAACAAGTTAGTACATGAAATAAGTATAAACAAATCATATGAATTCAAAGCACAAGAGATGAATATAACATATACTAACGTCTCTCTCATGCAAAAGGTGCCTAGATATGCATCTAAGTCCATAATATCACATTTCCACATAACTATTTAGCAAGCAAATAGATAAAAAAGCATAAATCATAAACATGAAAAGAAGAGAACGCGTAATGCAAAGCATTTGGATGATGTAGAGTAGTCTAAGGCAAAAACTTACCATAAAAGGGATCCTTAGATTAATGAATCCTCACCGTATGTAGCTCTAAAAAAGCATGGCATCTATAACACTACTAACCATAAAGGAGAGTTAGAATACAAATCAAAAAGGGAATCACATAACAAAATTCTATTCACATACTTCTTAACATAAGCAAAACCATAAAAACAAAAGGGCTCTCAAGGTCATAGGAATACTAAGTTCCTCACTTGGTCACGACTCTAAAGTGACTAATAGCAAAATTGAAATCATTATTGAATCTATATTAGAGAGCATCAATATTAAATTGGAAAAAGCCATGAAAACCCTTACAAAACCTATCAAAACTTCATTTTTTAAGTGAATAGGGGTCCTTGGTTATCTAGCCTTACCATATCCTAACACTGGAGTGATAAAAACAACATAAGAGAATGTCTTTAATAAAAGCAATCCGGATGAGAAGAAAAAGGGTTTCACAAAACTGTGCCTAAGAAACTAGGGTTGTACAACCCATTATGGGGTTGTATAGCCCTCAAATACTGGTTTTTTAAAAACAAAAAAAGAAAGAATAAGGGGAACAAAAAAGGGGGGAAATAGGGGGTCTTGGATGCCTTTGTGCTTTTTTATGCCCCTAGAGGCGTACAAGGTATTCAATATCCTTAAAAAATGCTTAGGAAATGCACAAAAGTGATGAGTAAAGACCTAATTCTACCTTAGAATGAGTTTAAGGTTTAAGGATTTTGTGTTTGAGGAGTAATTCAAGTAAAGTAACCTTAGGATTTCTAAGCCTCCTATTCTTATTCAAAATAGGGGTATTTATAGATCGAGAAGGGTGCACTAGAGCCAGAAATGGTTATGATTGTACCATATTCATATCCAATCACAAGCATAAGAGTAATGTACTAGAATTAGGGTTTGAATGTGGGTCATATAATTAAGAATAGATCGTACATCCCTGTGTCAGGGCTGTACAACCTTAGTATTTAAAGAGGGACCAGTTCTAGAAGTTTCTCTGAACTAGGGTTTTAGGAAGGTTGTACAACATTGGGAAAAGTTGTACAACCTTGCATTATAGCCCTATTTGATGGGTTGTATAACCCACCAAACTAGGCTGATAACTCTAGACTTAGCTTGGATTTGGTCATTGGTCTTGAGCTTGGGCTTGGTCTTTAGACTTCTCTAAGGCTTCCTATGGTCTTTTATCCTTTACATTGTGTGATTCCTTTTGTATTTTAGGGATTTAGTTCAATGATTTTCATTATTGGGCTTACATCCTAAGACCCAAAATCTAGTACTAATAGTTTGTCTCCTACTTTGTGGGGCTTGAAAAACATCATTTGAGAAATGTCTATTGGATAAGACATAATAAAGCATTAATTATAAACTTGAACACTAGATAAATGATATAAAAGAGATATAATTTCCTTAGTAACTTCTTGAGCAACTACTAAGGCTCTTGGCAGGCCTATAGTAAAAACCAAGCTTTTAGTAGCCATCTAGCAAGTACCAAGATTAAACATCTTCTTCTAGCAATCCTTAAGCAAGTACTGAGGTTTCTTCTTAGCAACCCCTAAGCAAGTACTAAGCTTTCTAGTAACCCTCTAACAAGTAACAAGGTTAAACATGAACTAGGGCTTCTTCTTAACAACCCTGAGTAAGTACTAAGCTTTATAACAGCCCTTTAGTAAGTAACAAGGTTAAACATCTTCTTATAGTAGCCTTTAAGCAAATACTAAAGTTTCTGCTGAGCAATACTTAAGCAAGTACTCAGTTTCCTAGCAGCCTTTTAGCAAGTACTAAGGTTAAACATTTTTTTCCAACAGCCCTCGAGCAAGTACTAGAGTTTCTTCTTAGCAGCTTTCGAGCAAGTACTCATCTTCCTAGTAGCCCTCTAGCAAGTACCAAGGTTAAACATCTTCTTCCAATAGCCTTAGAGTAAGTATTGAGGTTTCTTCTTAGCAGCCCTCGAAGCAAGTACCAAGGTTAAACATCTTGTTCTAAAAACCCTTAGTATCGATGTTTCTTCTTAGTAGCCCTTTAGCAGGTACTAAGCTTCCTGGCAACACTCTAGCAAGTACCAATGTTAAATATCTTCTTCTAGTAGCCTTCAAGCAAATACTTGAGTTTCTTCTTACAACCCTCAAGTAAGTACTAAGCTTCCTAGCAGCCCTCTAGCAAGTACTAAGGTTAAATATCTTCTTCCATTCTTAGGTTTCTACCTTAGCATTCTCATTCCTGCCATCTAACTTCATTATAAAGTTTTCTTTATCTCACCATCTGACATCTCTTTTAGTTATATTTGTTTTGCCTTTTGGTATCTCTTGGTTTTGTTCACTTTCTTATCTCACTCTTTAACTCTCTCTCTTTATCTTGATTCTTTGATTTTGCTCTCTTATTTTGCTTTCTTTGACTTCTCTCTAGTTTTGTCTTCTAACTTTTCTTGCTTTCTTCCTCTTTGATTCTTTGAATTTCACTTAAGCTTTCCTCTTGGTTTCACTTTTTATTTTCTTCTCAGGTTTTTCTTTTCACTTAGGTTTGGAAAATAGTGCTATGATGATAAATAATTAAATCAAAATGAATAAGCTACTCATATGCTTCAAGGATACTAAAAGGATATAATATCATCAAGCTTGATGGTACTTTATAGGCTTCACTTTTTTTGGTAGTTCATTAAGTTTTTGATCTTGACACGACCTTATTCCTTCAGTTGCTTACCTATTCCCCTAATGTCTTTATTCTGACACTGCTTCTTGCATAGGATTGTCATACTTAAAGTTAATATAATTTCCCAAACCTCTATATAGATGGTCGTAATCTCTCCTTTGTGAATTTAACTTTTGGTGAATAATGGAAGGCATACTACCTAGCGGGTAGTACCAGGGCCCTATTAATAAAAATGTGAAGATGATTGGGAATATCTAAGACTATAAATTCCACCATTATCTCTACTATGCTCATTTTGACCAAGGTTTTGAACACACTCGAAGCCGGCCTCCTACTATCATCATAGGCTTAAATGACACTAGCAGAAGCTTCCAACACTTTCTTAGACAATCCAAACTTATGTAACAACTTTAATAGGTAGATGTTAATCCTAGAACCATTATCAACCATCGCACATGGCGTACACCTTCCCTTCACCTCAACTCAAATGTATAGAGCTAGATTATAATCCATTCCTTTTGGTGGCAAATCCTCTTTCGAAAAAATGATTTTGCCTTTATGTGTCACCAATGCAATGACATCCTTTAGAGTAGCTTCATTGGAAATTATAAGGTTGGACAGAGCCTTAACCATGGCCCTCTTATATTCTTGAGAGGTAATGAGCAACTTTCATACACTGATCTGGGTTGACACCTTCTTTAACTATTTCATAATACGATTGTCATCCTCTTTCTCCTTCATAATGAGTTCATCCATCTTCTTTTTAATCCTTGACACCTTGGGGGTCTCTTTGTTGGTTAGTACTTCCCACTTCAAGTTACATGGCTCATTCATCTAATTTCTTTCTTTTCATCACTTTTCACCCATAGTTGAATCATTCTCATCCTTTATATCTCTTTTGTCTCCTCATTCGAGCTTTTCTTAGGATTAATAGTGCAAAGGACCATAGCTTCCTTCAAGACCTCATCGATAGCAATAATAACAACTTGCTTAAGAATTCTAAAATTTATCATAAATGTCCCTTGATTTAGGGGAGGAACATTATGATAGTTTAGGAAAGAGTTTCCTTGGATTCTGGGCCTTCCAGAATTTGGCAAAATAATCATCTTATTATTGATAAGATCCTGAATCTCATATCTCCTTTTATAGTAGTCATCAGTGTTATGACCTCATCCTTAATGAAAAGCACAATGGGCATTGGTGTCATACCCTCTAGGTAGTGGATTAGAAGGTAGTCTCGATGCTAGGGACTTCAACACTCCTTTCTTCTGCAACCTCTCAAATGCCTTAGATAGAGACATCCTTAAATTTATGAACTATTTTTGGCATCCTTACTATGTCAACATTAGTTGTCTTATTCCCTTCAACCTGAGGTTGAGACAAAACATTTCTTCTTCTCCCATATTATTTTCTTGACTCAAATTTCAACTCTTTAACTTGCAAACTTGCTTCTTAAATATCCTTAAAGTTTTTGACCAACATTCCTCTAATTTTGGTGCCAATACTAGGCAGAGCCTCTATCTTCCTCTCTTCTTGTAGACCTTATGGTTGCCTCTAAAGTCATTTTCTTTTATCTCCTGATGTAGTCATTAAAGCTTTTACCAGGCTTTTGCTTTGAAAACTCTAAGTCTTGCAATGTGACCTTTAGATCCAAATTACAAATATAGTGCCTCTCAAAAAACTTTCATCAGTTCTTCTAATCTTTTTGATAGTCTTTAGCTCATTAAAATACCATTTCTTTATGGACCATTCTAATGACAATTTAAAGAGCTCTAACATAGTGTCTGCTGGGACCCAAAATACCTTCATGATTAACACATATGAGCATATATGGTTCTTTACATTATGGGTTCCTATAAACTTCATGAGCTTAGGTATGCAAAAATTAACTGGAAGCCTCTCAAGTTTTTGAGCAAGCAATTCCTCAATGCTTGTACTTTTCTTCAAAGCTTTAGCATCCAAAGCCCTCTATATTTTCTCCAACTGTTTGGCAAAGTCATCAAATTAAGTGTTTCTCTTCTCACTCTCCATGGGTTTATTTAAAACAATAGTAGTACTTCCCACTTCCTTGTCAAGCTTGCTCTCATGATACTCTTCCATCTCAAATAGATCATCATCAATCACCACAAGTTAAGATGTTTCCATTGGTGCAGTCCCTTTATCAGTTCTATTAGCAAAGGTCTCCCCTCTTTTTAGAATCTCATTGACGTGCTTGTTCACCTTATCGACAACCCTTTCTTTCATCTTGCAGTCAAAGTTGACCATCTTCTTTTCTAGGGCCTTGGGTGGTATGGTTGGCTCCACGATTGGCTTAACATTTTAGTTCAAACTCGTTGTATTACTTTTCCTAACAAGTCAATTTTCATGAGAGTTTCAATGGAGCTATTATGGTTTCTTTATGGTTTCTTTCCTTTTTTTGTCATTTTATTCCATCTCTTCTTGCTCCACCTTTCTTAGTTTCATCTTTAGTGGGGGCTAACTCGCTTCCTTCTCATTCTATTCTTCTTTTTTGACCTTATAGGATAGGGAATGTACCTTCTCCATTCTTAACTTTATTCTCATTCTACCCAGACTTGGAAAATAATGTCATAATAATAGAGGATCAAAATAAAGTAAATTAGCAACTCAAATGATTAAAAGATGACAAAAGGATATGGTAAAGGATATCATGTTTGAAGCTACCCTTCCATAGTGATTTTGTTGAATCGCTCGGGCTCCTACTTAGCAATCACACTAGTCTCTTTAGCTTTTAGACTTAGTATGAGCTCACATTTTCCCTCCTTGATGTGAAGTTTTTCTCTTTTTCTCTTCTTATTTTGGCTTCATTCCTAATTGAATTCCTATAATTATTCCATTACTATTTTGGATCTTTATCCTTGTTATGGCCTTTTGCTTTGTCTTACTATCTTTCTAGTTTGAGTTTTTATTTCAATCCATTACAATGCCTAAATTACCCCCTTTCTAATCTTGTTCATGCTAGTCTTTGTTGGTTCATTTATAGACTTCTCAACCATCCACTTAAAGGTCATGCAAAGTTTTAGTAGTTATCATCATTGACAAGTTTTTTTATGGCTCTTGATGTCACATTTGACTTTTCTAGCCTATTGCTAAAACATTCTCACTTGTTAGCTCATTTATGTAACTAGTATCTCTTATTAGCTGATCACTTTCATCAAGATATGAATTATCCAATGTCCTTCCTCTTTATCAACCCTTTAAACAGACCCAGGCATAAAAGTTCATTTTAGAGACTACAAGGCGTGATTATTTCTAGCTATTGCAGCCATTTATTAGAACTTGTCTGAAGGGACTACCCACTGCTTATTAAAGTTCTCACTATATGAACTTTACTAAAGTTGTCCTATATTTCTTGAGTTTGATTTGCCTCCATAATTGCCATATTAAGCAGTTTACCAAATTCCATAGCTGGTTAGCTTCCCTTCCTTCTTGGGTGTTTGCAATTAAGTTAAAAGGTCATCAAATAACACTTTAAAGTTCCAAAATGTGAACTAGGCTAAGGCTAAGGTCTTTTTATCTATATGGATCATTATTCATTTTTCGAAGTCTAATTTCCTATTCGAGTGTTTATCCATGTAGGGTATTTTATCTCTTTAGCTAGTATGTCCTTTTTAAATGACTTTGTAAGTGACCTATCTATCCTCATGTCTACTTTGTCATCTTGTCTTGTCTTTATCTTTACAATGATTGTAGTCCTCCCTTCCCTGCGTTTTCTCTCATAGGGCTTGAAACATTTCTCTCTACTTTATTCTTATAACTTTATGGAATAAAATCTCGATCACCCTTTTTTTTTGTCTTAACTTTATTATGTGGCAAACTTAGAAAATGATGAAATAACGAAAGAATGGATATAACGAGCAAGAAAGTAGAAGCCAAACATTGGGGATACTAAAAAGGATATAGCAATCCATCAAGACTTTACCAATTCACCTAACCTTAATGCTCTTGGCCTACCCTCAAGAATGCATAAGTTGTAATAATAATGCCTTTAATGAATCCCTTGTGATGCCCATAGTCTGATCTTTCACACCTTATTATCTTGAAGGGGTCCATCTTTATCCTTTTTGTCCATTATCTTTTTTCCATGTTTAATCTTATTTACTCCATTCTAAGCTTTGACATATGCATTATTCTTCTTAACTTGATTCTTATTCTTAGGAGAAGAAGGGAGGATGCACAAAATGAGGCATTGGTATATTGAACTCCTAAGAATAGTGTAGGGACATATAACAGTTAGAGTCATCAACACCTTCTCTATCATTTAGCTTAAGTTTAATGCAACAACTATGACAATATGTTAAACAGTGTAGGGGCATATAACAGTTAGATTCATCAACACCTTCTCTATCATTCAGCTTAAGTTTAGTGCAACAGCTATGACAATATGTTGAGAGTGATGGACGGACATTACTCATATAATTCCATTTTTCTACTTGATAACCTAATATTATTTTCAATAACCACCAACCTTACTTGTTCAAAGGGCCTTGTCCCATTTAAATGACTTCTTTACACTCTCATTCTATCCCTTAAAAAAGAAGTACAATATTTAGTTGCTCAAATTCATACTTTCACTAAAGTCTCTAAACACATTTTGTTATGACACCTCATATAGGATGGTAACCAATAATCAAAGAGGTTAAGATTGATCAATTAGCCCAATGCTTTCCATCCATCTACTTGGCACCATACTTACTCTTTAATGCTTTGAACACTTATACTTATGCTTATCTTACCACCATAAGGGAACTTGGTTGCCATATGTTGGTTTAACTGGGATAATGCTACTTCTCTTACAGTACTAGATGGATCTAACTATGCATGGAGTAACATCTATTAGAGTCACTTGGGGATCATAATGGTATTACTCAACCTTTACTATCATCATTCTACATGTATTGCCTTCCATTTTGTTCTTATTCCAACAGCCTTTTCTCAGTATGCACATGTGAACATGACTTCTTGTTCACCTTACCACTGAAACCCTTAATGTTATTCATACTTTTATGCTTCATACTTGAGGTAAACACTTAAAGGAGTTGAAACTTGAGATTTGCATCTTCATTGGACAAGATTGGAAACCTTGGCTCTTGATATGGTAAAAGGCATGAAAAGAAATAAAACACATAATTGTTCAATAAAAATGATTCATATGCACATACTTGGGTTTCCTCGCTTATTTATTTCCCTTGTAAGTGGGGACTATGCTATAAAGTGATTCTAATATATGGCTTAACTATAAGTTTGCTTTTGACGAGCACTAAGACAGAATAACACTTTTGATGGGCCCAAACAAGAGTGAGAGCATTTTTAAGTGGAAAGAAGAAGCAACTAGCCATGGAATACTGAAGGATACATCAACATCAATACATTAAGCTAGAGGTCTGAAGGTGTTAAGCTTACTTATGCCTTGGGCCACAGTCTTACGCTACTAGGGCATATAAGAGGGGTTTATGGAACAATTGCTTCTCAAGAAGGCCATAAGAGGTGGGCCTTCCAACATTTAGGCCATAGAGGGCATGACTTTATAATCTTATCTTTTACCTACCATTAGACTTTTAATAGGCATCATTCTTTAAGACATCTCAAACTTTCTCAACATTTATCGCATTACTCATGGTCTATCTAGGCAAACCACATAGCTCATTCTGACATTAGAACCACCTATCTAGTGTCCTGTACCCTAAGACTGCCACATATACAAACTCTTCCCTCATTAAGAGGTGTTACCCTTGTACAAACTCTGATATTCTATATACCAGTTTTCTAGAGCATAACTAAGCATTTGGTATGTAACATTGATGTTGTGAAGGATCCCTTTCTTGAGATTTCTCATAAGACCTATATTGTTTATGTGAGCACCCTCTTTCATGTTTGTTTTCTCATATATGCTTCTTATAGTCTCTCACATTGTGGTAGCGAGGAAGCTCATTGTCAGAGTTGTATATACTATTCATATAGGAAGATGTAGAGTCTCATGAGTTCTGGAGTTGAGCATTAAGAAAGACCAGAGACATATTTGAGTTTCACTAAGACTAGTTGCTTCTTTATTATAACTAATGCTTGTTTAGGTTACTTTTAACGTCTCATGCTTACCAATCCTTAAGGGCATATCCTTTTAATTCCTTATCCTTGGATAATGGTGATAGCTCTTACTACATCTGCTGATCTTATTTATCATCTTTAGTGATTTTATTAAAGACTTATTAGCTTTCATTGTAGCATCCTGAAATATAATGAAATGGAAAATGTTTGTTTTATTATAAGTAGATTTTCCATATGTTTACTTGACATGCGAGAATTTAGTTTCATTGATCATAGGAGATTGGGTTAAATTGCACTATGAGCTTTATTCACGTCTTCTCTTCATTATTCTAAGAGCTAATGATCCCTTATTGTGCACGTTTTCTTACCATCTAGACTATCTAAAAGGAACAATAACTAAAACAAAATTGGGTATATACCTTTACATAACATATAATGCTTGATGCATGAATAATGGTGCAATACAAAATCCTTAGAACATATAAAGAAAATAAAACTACTTAAGGGCATTACAGAACTCGGCCAATTAAGGACGTCAAAAACCTTGAAACTATGAAAGTCAAATGAAACACATGATAAAGCCTTGGTATCATTAGCAACTTGTTGAAGCTAGCATCATCGCCTTCAAATTCAAAGCCATACAAACTTGAGCTCTTTTTACTATTTGGAACCCATTGGCCCTAGAGGAATACTCTAATACATGCATAGGCATCAATCTTTGGATTTCTAAATATATGCAAAAGTTCAATGGTAGTTATCTACTTCCCTTCTTTATTTTTATTTTTTTTTTTTTATTTTTTTTTTTTTTTTTTTTTTTTTTTTGTTGTTTTTTTAAATTAAATAAAATTTTTTTTTTTTTTTTTTTTTTTTTTTATTTTTTTTTTTTTTTTTTTTCTTTTTGTTTTTTTTTTAATTAATTTTTTTTTTTTTTTTTTTTGGTGTTTTATTTTTTTTTTTTTTTTTTTTTTTTTTTGTTTTTTTTTTTTTTTTTTTTTTTTTTTTTTTTTTTTTTTTTTTTTTTTTTTTTTTTTTTTTTTTTTTTTTTTTTTTTTATTTTTTTGTTTTTTTTTGTGTTTGTTGTTTTTTTTTTTTTTTTCACCAACCCCCCCCCC
>CATIWR010038099.1:0-12389 GCA_949677035.1 Omphalea diandra | reverse complement strand
TTGCAGCTGACTGTGGCACTTTCGGGCTTTCTAGTTGAGGAAGCTGGAGAAAAGGGTCATGAGGAATATTGTATTGCAGCTCAAATTCTTGCTTGCAAGGATAATGGTGAAGGTATGTTGCATAAGGTTGAGTAATTCGCCGTGGAGAATCAAGTTCTGGCATGAACGAGACCTGATCGTCGTACCAACAGGGCGAGTCATACTCACCAACTTTTCTTATTGTCGGCATTCGCTTCTTGAACACCCTGCACACAACCCATCCTTCTTCCTGGTGCAATCACAATGTATCATTGGCCACCAACGTTAGCAATTAAATCATATATAGACATTTTAATTTTAGTCATGTCTTGTCGTGTTAGATCCTTCTCTAATACGACATTAAACACGAGTATCATGTGTAAAATTTCAGTTAATAAAGTTATTGTGTCATGTTCATGTCGCCACATTTGAGTTTGCAAACATTAGATCATTAGTATAAGTAGTGCATGTCTAAAGAAAAAAAAAATTGGGTATACTTGCCTGAGGAGTTCCATTTTCATTTGTTTCTAATCGATATTCATGCATGATCCAATCTGACTTTTGTCCATTTGGAGCTCTTCCTTTGTAAAAGACTAAGGTTTTTCTCATGCCAATCAAGCTATGCCTAGAATAAATAGCCTTGTCTCTTCCTGTAGCTTTCCAGAACCCAGCTTTTGTTGCTCTGTTAGTGCGAGTTCCAGTTGGATACTTCTTATCCTTATGGCTGAAGAAATACCATTCATTCTGATCTTCAGTTCCGATTTTGCACAATTCTAGGCATCCAACCAAATAACACATTAAAATCAGTATATGATGAAGCTAAACACTTAATTTTTTATACATTCTTTAAGCACAATCATTAGCAGCGACCTTGAAGATCCCAAGGCTCAATTTTGTAAAGATCAACATCCTTGATGACATCCAGATCAATCCTTTTTGAAGCAACCTTTTTCCGGAGGTAGTAATCGACAAGTTCCTCATCCGTCGGATGAAATCTAAAGCCTGGGGGAACATGTGAAAAGGTATTCATACTCTTACAAGAACTAAGACCTGCAGCAAAATGGCACGCCCATGATCAACCCCACATATATATATCAGGTAATAACAAGAAGTATATAAGAACGATTATTGACCTAGAACAATTAAGAAATTGAAGTCTAATTAAGTTAATGTTCCTAAGTTCACCACATCCATTCACCATGATATATATTGAATATATATTTGAAATGTCATGCTCATGACCAGAAAAGTAAATCAATGACAGTGATTACACAAGCATAATGTTGTTGCACTTTGCTAATAAAAGAGGAAGTTAAGTTTCTTCACATTCAAAGCAAGTAAACTAGTTATCATTGATTTTTAAGAAAAGCACAATTGATCTCATAAAAGTTACTTAACATAATAAGAGTTAATCAATCACATAAAAGTGACAACCAAGTTTAATTACCATCTCTACACAAGCCTAATTCTAGTGGCTAAGTGGTGCAAGAATTGGTATAAGATAATGCATTGTGCATTGGGTGTAGATTTTCCAGAAATTATATGTTCAAGACATAGATAAACGTCAAATTTATATTTAGAAATAAACTTTGTATTTATGCAATGCAATGCATGTAATGCAATGCTTCTTTTGAAGACCAAATAATCTGTAGTTGCCAAATACCTCCGTCAAGAACAAATATTGCCTCCTGACGTGCATTACCCTTATTTGTAATTAAATCGGAGTTGTTTGCAACAGATTTATGCATATTAGAGAATATTAGAGAACAATGAAACTATTAAGTATGTTCTATTTTTTAAAAAAAAATGGGCAAAAAATACCAATGAATTCAAAAGTACTTTGGTTACTTAAATTAATCAATGATGGAGGAGATACATTTTCCAAAACCAAGTCTACATTTTGAAAGAGTTAAAACTGGATAGAAGAGTCTATATGCTTGGATAATAGATTGAGTTCTAAAGACAAAAATTACTACATAAATTCAATAGATTACTAATAGTATTCACTTCAGAATGAGCCTGTTTATTTATTTTTGAAATTTGGATAAATTTTATTGAAATAAAGAATTTAGGGAAACCTTAATTGAAAGAATGCCTATTCAGAAGTAAGTACCTCATTTTGGCACCATGCAGTTCCAAATCAGACATTGCATAACAAATCACAAATCTTTTGAAAATGCAAATCAACATTTACATATATAAACATATCATGATTATAATAATTCAATATTTTTATAATAATTCAATTTTCTATTTGTAATTTTTTTTGGGACATATCTGTAATCTTGCAGTATATGCATGCAAAACTATACTTTCTTCGATTCTTTAAAGCTGTAACTTATGCAAAGTGATTCAATTCAAGAAATATAATGAAGACTTAGTATCTATTTCCATGACTTTATGTCTAAAATACTTGTTAATAAGCAATATTATGCCATAATTTATCTCCTGAAATCTAAGCTTGGAAATAGTACATATCTTTGAAGAATTCGAAAATTTGAAAAAAAAATAAAAAATAAAAAAGAAGAAGAGGAGAGAAGGCGAAACTGTATATCTATACATGAATTAACGATAGATTATAAGATGAAGACGATAAGTGTTTTCCACTAAAAAAGAAAAAAGCAAAATAACGCTAAAGAATCGAAAAAAGAACTTAATCCCTTTACTTTGGGAAACATGCAATTAAGGATAGATTATGTGATGAAATAACAAAATCATTATCAAAGTTATGCTTTCAATATATTATCCAACTGTCTTAGACATAGTCGTCGGTGTTTTAACAAATTCAAAAATGCATAATCAACAAATAACATCACAAAGAACTGATAATTAGGATAATGCAATAATTTTTAGATGATCTGAGTTTCTCTTACGATATATTTTAAACAGACAAATTCATATTCTTTAATATTCACGGCAAAAGGAAATGATGCTACAGTATGGAGTTGATGATCGAGAACGTGACCATGTAAATTTAGGTAGGATCTAAACTACAAAACTCTCAAAACAAAGAAGCAAAAACCATATAAATCTAGAAACATATTGTCAAACAGATCAATTAGTTGATCATTGACTTTAAAATAAACAAATCAGTAAAAGATTAGTCTTGACTATTGAAGATTTCAGTGTGTGCAATATATGCATGAGATCAGCTGTGCTCATGAAACAAAACACCAGCAGTCGGATCAAACTCAAATCTTTATTAAAAAAAATCACTACTAAAGATAATGATGTATTATGCCAACTTGCTTTATTGAATGAAATGTTATCGTATCTTTGCTTTGCTTGAAACAAAGGCATACTCCAATCATTCCAGAAGAGAGCAAAAGAAAAAAGAATCATCAGATGAAAGCATTTGAATCTGAAAACAAGAAATAGGAGTACAAGAGGAAGCCAAGAAACTGAGGATAGAACTCCACCTTGATAATATATGCTTAGTATATGTATATATCCTCAAGAGCACTCAACCCTAGCTAGTCGAGTGGAAACTCCCGCTGCTGATTAGATCTGGTTCACCACATATAGTTGGTCGAATAACGAACCTACCAATCAAGTGTAAGCTATCTTTCTATAACTCTCTCTTTAAATTTTTTAACAAGACAACTGAACCAGACAAAAGAACAGAGAAAGAAAGAAAAGGGAACACAAAGAAACAAGAAGGACAGCAAGAAAGTTGATCCTCGGAAATTGAAGTGAAGCTCTCAAGTGCTTGCACAGTCGAGGAACATCTTAGAGATCAGATCCCGAGGGAACGAAAGGAAAGGAAGAAAAGGGTTGAAAGAAAAAAAAGAAAAGAAAAGAGGGAATGGGAAAAGAGAGAGAAGATAGGGTTAAATAAGAAGCAAGAAAATGGAAATAAGACACAGTCACACATGCCCTAATAATAATATTTCTTTTCTTTTCGTTATATTTTAAGTGGGATATCACGAAATAAGAAGGTTGATTGCTGTAAAAGCTTTTTTGCACAAAAAAAGGGAGCGGATATGATAGAAAGGGAGAGGGAGAAGAGGCAACCTCCACCAGCAACTGATAGAGACAACAACAAGAAGAGAATGTTCAGCTTATATCAAGATGGATGGATCAAACGGTGAGGAAGAAATATAAAGAAAGAAAGAAAATGACATTTATGTGTTGACATTGATGCATACACATAAGGGTAATCGATTGAGGGACGATATTTTCTTCTTTTTTTCGTGGGGTGGTGACCCTAAGCCCCAACTCTCTATATTTCTCTCTGTTTTTTTTTTCCTAATGTTTTGTGTTTAATTTGAGTACAATAAGTAGCAGTAGAGAAATTTTATTTGTCCACTTCAATCCGCGTGGTGTACACGATCAGACTAATGATGGCATACTATACTTTTTTAATGTCGTCTGTTACAGGGTACAAAGGTAAGGTTTTGCAACCCTATTGCAGCGTAAAAGAATCCGTTTCAGCATTTTACTTTGTGAGCAGTTATTTAAAGTAGTTTTTGAAATATATTCTTTCTTAATTGATATCAAAATTTTTGAACGTGACTTTGAATTAATTCTACCACGATGGATTTTATAATATCGTCAAATAATGTAATATAATCTAATAGTTAATAATAAATTTTATTTAATTAAATAATATTTAATTCTATCTAATCTAATGGTGAATAATAATTTTTATTTAATTCAATAATAAATTATTAATTATAGCATCATAGTGTAATAACGTAAGCAACACTGTAATTAAAATTGATTTTAAAATAAATTAATATTTACAAATTTATAAATAATTATCAAATTAGGTTAATTAAATTATTATCATTAATAACTAACAAGACTCTAAACACTTAAAGAATATTATAATCTAACTAAGAAATAGCTTTTCACAATAACAACACTAAACATACTTCTAATATATTACACAGTTCTTTTTTGGCGAATTAGAAATTTTAAAGAGAATGTTATATTTACAGCTAAGATTAGAATTAATAGTTTTGGATATAAAACTGAAATCTATTTTAAAAAAAAGGCAATAAATTAGACCCAATTCAAAAAAAATTGAAATGTTTTAAACACGAAATGAGTAAAAAAATTTCAAGTCAAACTCAACATCTAATCTAATGATAAATTTGAATTGATCTAATTGTTAATTTTTTGATGTGGAATTTTCAAATTTTTTAAGTACCTCAAGTTAGCACCTTTACATATTCACACCTAGAGCTGACATCTCAAAATTTTATAGTTTATAGTTAAACCACACAACCACCTAAATCTGACACCTCGATTGGGGATGTTACAATTTATGGTTTACAATTTATAGCCAAATCATACAACTACACAAAATCACAGGCAAGCCATTCAGGGTAATCTACAACCTTCAGGAATTTAGCTTCAATTTGCTTTGAGATCTCTTCTCTAATCAAATCAACCCATTCTGGTCTAAGTCTTCTTAACTTCTGTTTCACTGCCTTCATTTCTGGTTTTGTAGGAATCACCTAAAGCAGACACATTGATGTAGGTATTATGGTTTGCTAGATGTGAAACACTTAAAGTTAACACCTCAAGATTTAACAATTTATGGCCAAATCACACAGTTGCACCTAGAGCTAACACTTAATTGGGGATGTTACAGTTTGTGATTTATAATTTATACACAAACCATATAGCCACATAAAACCGTATAGCTACACTTAGAGTTGACATCTCAATTTATGGCTAATACCTCATATCATACAACCACACTTAAAGTTGACACTTGGTATAAGTATTACAATTCGATAATATCTTGGCCAACTCCACCTCATCATGACTTGGCTCGTCTCTAACCACAGACAACTCTTTCCTCACAAGCCTATTAGTTTCACGCTCTAACTACAAGCAACCTTTTCTCCGCAAATCCATTAGCTCCATGCTAAATTTATGATATAAGGTGGCTTTGATAGTGCCCAAACTACACATCTTAAAATGTTTAATCTAATTGTTGTAATAGTTGAATCCAAACCTATATAAATGGCTAACCTTTCTTGTTAACTTTTAATATGAGATTTTCAAACTCCCTAAACACCTCAAGTTAGTACCTCTAAGTGTGAAATACCTTAAGTTAACACATTGATTAGGAATGTTATATATATAGGTCAAATTAGAGTAATTTCAAATCGAGTGATATTTTTTGGTGAGTTCGAATCAAATTATTAGATCAAGATACAAAAAGAAATTTGAGTTATTTTTTAACTTTCAGATTGAATTATTCTTAATTTTGAATGTTTAAAAATCAAAGATATCATTTTAACTTTTAAATTATTTCAAATAATTTAAATTAAACCAATCATATTGACTCAGGGATCGATTTGATGTTATCAATTCATATTTATCTATAAGTCGAGTCAAATTCAAATCAAGTGAATATATATATATAGGGCATGCGTTATTGGCCAAGAAATTTTGGTCATAAATCTATAGTAATCCCACCAAATGTTCAAAAATTATAATCCAACTATCCTAAAAATATTAGCATGTTGGTACGGATCAACTCCATTCTTTTGTTCCACCCTCTCTCTTAACAATTAATGATCAAACTCAACAAAGCGTTCCAAAAAGGACAATAAAATAATAACAACCTTAAATAAAACTATACTATTTCGTTCCTAGAAAGTGCAAATTTAAAATATATATACATGGCAATTAAAAAAGTGATTTTATAATAACACTCGAAAAAGGGTTTGGTGACATTTTATTGTTTGGTGGGTTATATTGATTAAATCATATATTTCCATGTCCTTACCAGCACTTGCACGCGGTCTGTGGTTGGTTGGCCTGTAATTTTTTATTTATTCCCCATTTCTTTTTGTTTTCTTATTTTACTCTGTTCCTTAAATCTGTCAATTTTTGGACCCACCAACCGACTCTATATATCGCGATAAGGACACTTCTCCAAATTCCCTTTTTTTTTTTTTTTTATTAATTTTCGGGAAATCAAAATACGACGCAGCTCGGCGCAGCGACCAAGCCCAGCCACTCGAAATTGAGGTATCCTTTTCATTTATTTTTAATTTTAAAAATAATAATTTTTATTTTAAAAATTAAAATTATAAATAATTAAATTCAATTTAAAATAATAACTAATTTTTTATATATCTCGAGTTTAGAAATAGAGATATGTTATGTGGTCGCAAAACTTCATATAAACTAAAAGGCTCGCACTGTTATGATAAATGAGAGTGAGTGTTGAATGATAAACACATAACAAATCTTAAAGATTAATGTGATGAAAATTAAAATGTGATGGATGTGTGGTTTTAATGAGATAGATAAAATTGTAATGAATATGTTTAAGATGGAATTGGAGTTGTTCCGATAATAAATAAATTGAAGAAAATGATATTGAAGTGGTTTGATTAGCCTTTTAGATGCACTACTTGTAAAAGTAAAACACATTAGAGCAGATACAGATAAAAAGAAAAATAGTAAAACTAAACTCACATTAGAAGAGTATTTCAAAATAACTTATAGGCTCATATATTTCTAAATATATGATTCAAAATTGCTTTAAATAGAAAAATGAATTCATAAAACTGACTTTAATTAACTTGACATTAAAGTTTATTTAAATGAGTTAAATAATAAATAATTTTTTATATATCTTAATTTAATAACTAAATTTAATTTATAACTTAAAATAAACATATTCGAATCTCTTTTGCCACAGTTCTAATATGCAGTAATTTCATTATCATTCTTTTTAATTAATTTTTATTTGAATATGTTGTGTGCTGTTTGCTTCAGGAAATATTATAGCCTCCCTTAGTGGAGAGAGGAGCCCACAAAAACGGAATGATGTTGAGAAGTGAGGATGTGGCGGCTAATGGTCCGGCGTGGGCTAGCCCACGATCATTAAGCTCACAATTTGGGCTGCAGGACAGTTGCGTTTGTGGTCCCCGCCCCGTTATCCCGTTTGGACCCCACCCTCCCATCTTATAGAGGACCGCATTTTTTGCACTTTTTTGCCAGTGAAACTGATACCTTCCCGGAATGCCACGTGTATTATAATTTATTTGGACTCTTTTTTTTAAAAAAAAATTTCTCAGTGCTAGTGCATACCGGCAAGTCAAGTTACTAGCCATACCATGTTGCTTTATCCGGTTGATCGCCTAGGGTTTGGGGCTTGAGAGGAAAGGATTAATTATTTGTCATTTAAATAATAATAATAATAATTAAAGTAAAAAAAAAAAGTATGTAAAAGCTTGGGTATGTTTTGTTTTTAACAAGTAAAGAAGTGAAGCAAAAGTCTCCGACGTGATCCAAGTGTCATCCTGTCCCCACCTTGCTTGTGTGGCAGTCAGTTGGCAGTTTCTTGAGGGACTATAGATAGCCTATACATCTTAGTCTCGTTACCTCGCTCATTAATTTAGATCCGTTTATGTGTTTTGATTAACATGATTTATTATTTTAAAATAATTCTCATCACTCATTTTAAATGTATAATTGAGATTTAATTTCAATATATAACTGCCCAATTGCTAAAAATTTAAATTTATTTTTTTATTTTAGCAACAATTATTCACTTTCTAAAAATTTAAATATAATTTATCTAATAAAATCTCAATCATTCATTTAAAATAAATGATCAAAATTGTTCTAATATGATAAATTAAGTTAATCAAAATATGAAAGAATTTAATTAAAATATGAGGAGATTTCAATCCCTCATGATCAGCTCTATATTGTCATACAATGTCATTAATTATCATTCATATTCTCTTCTTTTTGCATATTATGATTAGTTCCATATGGTATTCAATAATATTGTTTGATATACGTCTATAAATTTCATATCCGAATCAAGCTTTAAATCGATGTCAAAAGCAATAAAACTTAGTATTATTATATATTCAATTGATATTTATTTGAATCAGTTAGAAAATGAACAATAACTTATAATCTGATTGAAAATTTATTTTGCATTTAAAAAGTATTTTGGGTTAGATATTCATTAATTTATAGTGATATTTTATAATCTTTACTTTTTTCAATCAATTAAAATATAAAATTATATATGTTAAATTAATTTTTCTTATTTATCAGATATTGTGAAATTTTTAAAATTTTAATTTATAGGTCTTTTTATTTTTATTTTTTACAAGATTTTTAACAATTTATATATTTAATTATTATCTATTTTATATTCATGTTAGTTTTTTTTATTAATAATTACTTAAAGTTAATTTCTTTTACTTTATTAATTTACTTATCTATTTAATTTCATAATATAACACCTATGCGTATCCCAAATTAAGTTTAATAAGAACGGAAAAAATCATGTGTTCTACAAATGTCAAATTTTTGTTAAAAAATGTGAATTTAGTTTTTTTTTTTTAAAAAAAAATGTAGGATTCTATGCTAAACTAATAGTTAACTAAATTTTTTTCCTGATGGTCGAACTCACCCAACTTTTTTTTTAAAAAAAATTTAATAGCATCCACTTTGCTTAGCTAATATGAATTTCGCTAGAAGGCAATACTTGATACATTATTGCATGCGATGTCATAACTACAATATAGAAGATACAAAATAATATTTCCTCTATATATATGTATTGCATGTCACCATCAAATCAAAGGCGTTGGTTTTAGGTTTTTTTTTTTTTCTTAAATTTCATTCTTTGGTATTTATATTATATAAAGTTAAATATTAACTGTATATTGAGAGGATATATAAAAGAAATAAATATGTCTGCAAGTAAAATGATCTTTCCATTAAAGATTTCTAATGTTGTTTATCTTTTGTTGTCTTGCATTTGAATCTATGGAGAGATTATCATAAGTAAACTAATGAAATTGGTCAAAAAAGAGAATGTATTAAGTAAATCCAACAATGCTTTATCGCATCATACTAAAATAAAATTCCTAATGTAGGCATGGAATAGGTCATTCTGCAAGAAATGGTAAATTGGTTGATAAAAAAAATAAGTAAATTGATACATGAAATATTGGCGATGGTAATCAACTCATTAATTATTTGGGTCGTTAGCAATAAATGAATATTACTGAAGGTTGATAAATTGAGATTAGCAAAAGTGAGAAGCTAGAAAGTGGTGAGCTGAAACGCAACCATGATGGGGGCCAATATTAATGATTGCTGGAATAGACCCATTATTGTTTTGGCTCCCCACGTTCAACTAAGATGCTCCAACTCTCTGAAAAAAGTCCTAATTTTTAAATATGGAAAAGCTCTGTCGTCCCTTCTCCTTCTCCTTCTCCTTCTCCGTTCCATTCCCACGCTCACTCTCATGTCCAATGACCATCACCAAAAAAAGGTTTAATTCTTGTTTTACGATCTCTGTTTTAAAATATATATCATTTAAGATATTTATATAATAATTAAAAAATATATTTAATACATAAAAAATATTATATTACTCTTAAAATAATTATCTCAACATTTATTATAATTATACATATGAATTAGAAGTATATGCTTTAAATAATACTCTCTCAATTCCACTGTATAAGACATTTTAACTAATTCATTAAGATTAAAAAAGAAATTATTTAAATTAGTTATAAATTGTCAAGACTAAATTATCCTTCATTTTGAAAAATACAAAGATAAAAATCATTATTATTTTTTATTAGTTTAAAAACTTCACTTCCACTATTTCTCTTTTTGTATTTTGTTACTTTATTTTATTTTAAATATATTGAAATTTATTTCACTTAAAATTTCGATCTCAAAATACTTTCAAATCAAACACATGATTTGTGAGGTAACTCAAATCAAAATTTAATATTTTTTTCTTCTTTTATGTGGTAAGCAAATGGTTTGAAATCTATGGAATCTTAATCTTTCTCTATTTTCTTTGATATATGTTAAAAAAATATTTTTACTTATTGAAGTAAATTTATAATGTATCTTTGTACAATAAATTGTCATTAACATATTTTGGAAAAGCAAAATACTAGTCAAATGAAATTTTAAATTTTTAATAAACAATTTATGGCTAGAATAATAAAATGAAAAAAAATAATTAATATTACATTGGTTATCAAAAATGACTTATAAATGAACAAAAAAATTTTCACTAAATTGCCTTATATAGTAGAATGGAGGGAGTAGTAGAATAAGTAAAAAATAAAAAAAATATAGAGATATTTGTGAAACGTCATCTATTTTAAAATAAAAATTTTAATCTTAAAAAATATATATATATATTTTGAAATGGTGGAAGTGTTATGTATACATGTAATTTAGTTCTCTTTGGTAGGGACTCCTATGGAGTCACCTTGGTGAGTTCCTATTGGCTACCCTCTATCCATTTTCAAAAGTTTAAACCTATCACACATTATCAATACCAAAATTCTTATAACAGCAGTAACATAAAACTATATATGAGAATCATTTAACAATTTTATAAAGTGCCAACAAGAAGACAGTGGACTATCTTCTCAAAAAAAAAGACAGTCGACGACAACCTGACAAAAACACAGTTGCAAACTATAAATCGCTAAGGTAACGAAGTATGAATTAATTAAGAAAACATCAATATGCTTTTTCAGCTCTCAAACGTATTGTATGTATACTTATCATGCAAATTTTGATTCTTATTGCAATCAAGCAAATGTCCTTCGAGAGATTTACCATAATGCATTTTTTTGGTAAACCTTGAATCCTTTACCTTGTTGTGGTAAATATAATATTGGTTACAATAAATTAAACAATAATAACTTCTTTTGAGTATATGAAAGAAGATAAACATTATTAATGACATTTCAAATTTCATATTAATCTAATAAAAGAAAAAAAAAATTGTCTACATTATTTATATTATTACTATATCCAATATTTTCGATGTATAAATATAAAAAGTTATATATTGATTAGATGTATGTACTTATAAAATTATTTAAATTCTTGCACTATATCATAGATATTCCACAATTAAATTTTGAGCTAACGATATAATATTGCATTTTATGTGAATAATTTTATTTATGCAAAAAAAAAAATATTTGGACGATATATATTCATGTTTGGTCCAAGTATTCCTAAATTTGTATGCATCTAGAAAGGGAATGAAGTAAAGATTGGGCAAAACAGGTAGATGATCATTTCTTTGAGGACGAAAATGCAACAATAAAATACGAAGACAACTGTTTTCTGTGTTACTGTATATCGAGATAGACGACAGTCTACCATCTTTTTTCTGTATATGGATGCTTTGTGGCTACAATTCCCAAATCTTTCTGCGGTCAGGTGAATGTATTTTGCAATGGGTAGTGTTATCCGGATAAATCAAGATAAATAGATAATTTTAACACAAAAATTGATATGTATGAATAACATTATCTTTTAAAAATATTTTGAAATTTTTTATTTAAAATTTGAAATTTAAATTTGTAATTTCT
>CATIWR010038094.1:0-20653 GCA_949677035.1 Omphalea diandra | reverse complement strand
TGCACGAACATGTGTACCATCAATTGCACCAATACAATCCTATATGAAAAAGACATTTAAAAAATCAACAAAGATAATACAATAAATAAATCTAAATAATAAATTATATACTATATTACCTTAAAGTGAGGCATATATCTTGTATCATGTAATATTTCTGGAGGAATTTCATTGAAATCTAGATCTATAAGTTTAATTAAATCCATTGACATCAAACATACAACATGTAACACTTGTCTAAAACATCGACTAATTATCTCACCAGAATGTTGAAATCTTTCTCGAGCATACTTATTTGATGCGTTGAAAGTAAAAGTATATAAAAATATTGCAACTTTCTCAATCACATGCATTCTTCTTAATGCTCTCAACCCATATTTATTTTCCAAGTTAAAACTGAGTTGAATCAATATTTCTTTTTCCATCCTGAACATATTAATACAATGGTCTCTAAGACCACTTATAATATCTATCAACCATTTGTAACTTGTTTGGTATGAAGCCATACAAGGTTCTTTATAAATATACTTGTAGTAATATTCAGTAATTGCACTGGCTGTTGATATCATTAAATGGTTGGTAATATCATCTTCACAAGTGTTGAACATCTCATCCTCAGAATCATTCCCAACATCATCATCATCACGGTTTGTTGTTTGCACATTATTGTCCATGTCTAATTTAAAAAAAAAATCACAAAATTAACATACAAAGTTATACATGCTTAAATAACAAGTTAAATGTAAACAATAATATTCAACAAATAAACTAGTTGTAAAATTTACAAATAATTTATAACATCCGGACAACTAAAATTGTTCAACTCACTACATAGTAATAACTTAATTTTGTTTGTTAGCCTTCGCTTGATGATATTTCAACCAAGTTAATTTAGCCTATGGTTTCTTGATGTAAGCAAAAACCTCTATTTTGGTCTTGTTTTCCAATAATTCAATATCAAATAACCAAAGTTCATTGCCTTCTTCAATTTCTGGCAAGGAATTGAGTTCTGCATAAGATTCAGAAATGCTACATCCAGGAAAATCTGTCATCCTAGAAGTTATGGTGCCTTTACTCTCAATTGTAGCAACTAGCCTATCAATATGTTGTGACAATTTTGTTGAACCACTTGATTGCTTTTTTATTTTCTTTAGTCTATCGTCCTTCTTAACTTGTTTGTTTGGCAAATCATTTCTTTTTCCTTTTCTTTCTTGCCTTGGTTCATTTGAATAACTATTAGTATGAATCCATTGTGTGTCTTGTAAATCATCACATATGTATTAACTTAAATTCTTAAGAAATTGAGGCTCATCTTCAGAGTCACCACTACCTTTTAAATTAATAGTATCATTTCCAATACCATCTTCATCATCATCTTCATCAATTAACACACCAATAGATGGAGCCCAAACTTTCTCTCCTGTAGCAACAGTGTCCATATATAGGATATCCATCTTTTCTAGAAAATTTTGAGGAATCCCATGACTTCTAAAATTTTTATAGGCTGGCTTAGCCTACATAATTAAAAAATAATAGACAAATAAAAAATAAATTTTAGGAAAAAAATTGATTTAAATAGATAGTTACAAATAAAACTCAAGATGTTACGAATAAATGCTAACCTTAATTTTCTCATCCCACCAATCATCAGATGCAACAATAGTATTTTTTTTTTGTATTCGAGCTTAGTCCAGTCTCTTTACCTATCAATTCTCGAAAAAGTTTACATTCCTTCTTCGTCGAATTTCATTTATTTTTCAATTTGACTTTATCATAATTTAATTTAGTCTCACTATGAAACTCCTTAAGTACATACTTTCATCCTTCTTTTGATAAATGGGTCCCAGGTCAAAGACCTTTTTGCACAGCTCGCACACAAATATCTAAAAAACTTTCCAACACATCACGCGTCCACTTTGTTTTAACAATTTTATTTTCATTCTCTTGACTCATTTGATTTTTAGATCCACTCATTTTTTTGGTAACAATTATCCTAATATTATATAAATGAAATATAAGTCAACTATAATATGAAAATATTTTAAATATTAATATACATTTGTATGTATAAGTCACAATATCAAATATGAAATAACATGCATACTAGTCATGATGATTTCAACAAATTTTCATTTTCAATAAACTACAATTGGCTCTTTTAATGTTTTATTCATATAATTTTAACTAATTAAAGATTAAATATTCAACCTCATGGAACTAACAAATAACAATGCAAGAAGAGAACTAACCATAATATTTTTCTTTCAATTTTTTAATTAAGAAAATATTTTACCTCATCTCCAAACCTAATGAAAACATTTTATTTTTTGTGTACCTAAAACTATGATGACACCACCACTATGTCCAACATTTGAACGCTTAGATAACTATAAGTTTCCCCATCAATCAACAATGTGCAAGATGCTTTGCACTCATTTACAAACTAATCCCAACAATAATCCAATTTTTAATATTTATCTATTGATAGTAGAATATTGATAGGCTAGCAAAATTGATAAGTTCAACAAAATAATCCCAAGAATCAATCAAGTGGCGGTGCATAACATTATAGTTTTATGTATGATAATAAATTCAAGAAAATTAAGTCCAATCAATTAAAAAAGTAAGAGTAAGCAGTAGTAGATTACAATAAATTAAAATATCTCAATTAATTAAAATAATAATAAATTTAAGAACTTACAAAATAAATGAGTTAGTAGTAAATTATACAGTAAAATTAAACTCCAGATTAAAAATAAAAAGTAAGAGTAAGCATTAAACCAAAACTTGAAATTGAAAATTCAAAAAAACAATAGATAGAACAAAAAAGAGTTGTGAATACCTGAATCATGATCAGAGTCGGGTAATCAAAGCGCAATGAGAAGACTGAAGAGAGGAGTGGCGTTGAAGAAAGGAAAAAAAAAAAGAAGTAGAGAGTTAAGGTTAGGGCACGAGAGAAAGAGGCACAAGAGGAAAAGGAAACAGAAGAAAAAAATGCAGCTCGTAAAAGTAATGAGGAGGTGTGGGTTTTTATATGTGGTGTAATTGTAATTACTTTAGTTCATTAATGACATATTTGAACAATAAGAAAAAAAAAAAAACTACTTCCCGTGTTTTGTATTTAACCTGCATTTTGTGGAAGTTGACTTTTGATGCTTCTGTTTGACCTTAGTTTTCCATTTTTTAAACCAACTTTTGGTACAATAGCTAAACACTTTGCTTCCCTTATTTTTGTCTTAAACTTGTTTTTTGGGCTTCTAAACTCAATCCCAAATGGGCCTTTACTAGCTTGAAGCTAGAGATGAAAATTTTTGACCCGACTCAAACTCGACTTTGATTTAGGAGAATTTAAAATAATTCTAAAAATTTTGAGTCGAATAAAAGTCAATCTGATGGGTCAAGTCTAAATTGACTCAAATTTATCAACATATGACTTTATCTGGTTAACCTAATGACAATATAAAAAAATTTTATTGCTAAATATATAAAAAGTAGAATAATTAAAATAAAAAAAGAAAGAAATTTATTTCAAACAATATTTATATTATTTAATTAAATTTAAATTTAACTTTGATATAAATTTAAATTTAACTTTGATATTTTTTAAAAAAAATATAAAGAAATTTTTATATTTTAAAAAATTGACTAATTTTATTGTTCTTTTCTATGTGCCTAAATTATAATTTATTATGATAAATTATTTAGTAATAATAAAAATATTTGTTGAGATAAAATAATTTTATCATCATTTTTAAATTATTTAATATAGTGATATATATTGTTTTGACAATATTACTTCTCTTTATATGTAATTTGATAGATACTTATAATGAAAAAGTGTGAGTGTATGTCATAATTTATTTTATATGTTTATTTATTATGACAAAAAATTTTAATTAAAAATATGTGAGCTCAATAATTAAGAAAATGAAAATAAAAAATAAAAAATAATTTCAAAAAATATTTAGATTATTTAATTCAAATTTAAATTTAACTTTGATATTTTTATTTAAAATATAATGAAATTTTTATATTTCAATAATTTTATTAATTTAATTGTGCTTTTATGTGCCTAAATTATAATTTATTATTTATTATGATAAATTATTACATAATTATTTATTGTGATAAAATAATTTTATCATAATTTTTAAATTTTTTAATACAATGATCAATATTATTATGAATATTATTTCTCCTTATATGTAATTTGATATGTACTATATTATGACAAAACATTTTGATGAAAGAGTATATGTCATAATTTTTCTTATATATTCATTTATTATGATAAAAATTTTTGAGTTAAAATTTTATGGCTTAATAATTAAGAAAATTCAATCACTTTCCTGAATTTTCAATTATATCTAAAATTTCTAATTAAGCTAATTGTACTTTAATTTAATGAATTTGTTTCAATTATACTTCAAGTCAAAATCATCATTTAATAAAATATATATTTAAACTCAATTAACCCTTATATATTTTTTCATTTAGTTCTATCAAAATCAAAATTAAGTTTAAATCTAACTAAGATAATATTTTTATTTTTACTCAATTTAAATATTTTTTCACTAAAAAATCAAAATTTTATTTTTAGTTTAGTTAATAAATAAATAATTTATACTAATTTCATGTTTTAAAATTATAAATTTATTTATATATATATAAATTAAATTAATAAATCCTTAAATTTTATTTTAAGGATAAGTTTTTTTTAGAATGTTTAAATTCATATCATGCAATTAAATTTTTAAATATTTCTTAAAATTTTTTATTTTAAATGATTTAAATAATTTATTATTTTAAATATATAAATTAATTTTTAATGGAGACAATGAAATAAAATGTTTTTAAAGGAGAGAATGAGAGATTTATAAGTTATAACGGCTCACAATATAGGCTGAAGCATGAATCTTCCAACGTAAGCTATAACGGTTTAAAACGAACTACGCGAAGCGGTTATACTCCCACACTGTGACATTTTCATTTCTCGCTTTGCTGCTACTTGCGTCCGTCTCATTCTAATCTCAACAATCTCTCCATAAAAATTTTCACTTTTCCCCCTCAATTCCGAATTCCCAAATTGAAGCTAAGTTTCGTTCTTGCTGCCATATTTCCTCCTATCTTCTCTTGGAAGCTTCATTGCTTATAGTACAAGTTCTCACTTCAAGAGATGAACTTTTGTTATCTTCCCTGGCCTTTGTGTTCTTTCATGTTACATCTTTCGTTTTCTGTTTTGTGCTCTGTTTGTTTACTGAGAAAATGTTGGGGAAAATATATATATGATTGGGAAGTAGTTGTTTTTATTGTTGTATAGTTATTGAATTTGTGTTTGGATTATGAGAAAATGAACATTATGATGACATTACAATTAGGATAATATTAATTTTCAGGTGAAGATTATGCTGACAGTTAAGAAAGAGAAGGATGATTTGGTAGACCAAGCTGTTGATCCTCTACCTTGTTCAACTTATTTTGGCAATTGTGGAGCCTCTTTTCCAAGATCAGTCTGTTTTCGATGATATATAACATATATGCTTTCTTATTACATATTCTTTCTAATTTAGAGAATCAATTTTTTTGTGATGTATTTTATTTTTGGCTAATTAGATTTTAATTAGGTTCAGGCTTGCAATCTCACAGCACTGAAGACGAATTCAATATCATCGAACTAAATGTAATTTGGTATAATTCCTAAAATTTTAGATACCGAAATGGGATTGATTTGGGACAAGACTTTATTGCAGATCATGCTTATTTTGATCATTTGTTTTTGTGGATACATTTATTCAAGTATTGTTGTTTCAATGCTTTCAGGAGGGGAACAGGACCAGCTCGACAATCAAAAAAAGGATACTGGACGGCAGAAGAGGTTAGTCATTATTGGACAGTCTAGTTTGGTTCTAAACACTGTATTCTATAATTCAGTTAAATCGAAGAACATATAAACAGTATTTTTCGAAGATTTGATCAGATTCACTTACTTATGAGTAGTTCTTGAGGAAACCAACATATTGTTAATGAGATAGATTGTATTTGCTGAGAGTTTTTTTTTTTTTTTTTTTAAACTCAAAGGTTTTGTTTCACAGGATTGTGTTCTTACAGAATCGGAGAGAAATTTCCATGCGAGGAATTGGAGGAAAGTAGGTGGACTGTCCTTGAACTTCTAGTTGGTTTGGTTGCGTATCTCTTAGCATTTAGCAGTAATTATGAGCATTTTTCTCTTTCCATGATGAACAAAATCATTGAAGGCTGTAGGAAGAGATGCTCAATCCTGAATCCTTATTGTGAATGTACGTATATGGGACTGTCCATGACGAACAACATCATTCTTTATGAATTCATCTTTAGCTAAGATATTTTGATTAATACATGTCTTAAGCAGATGAATTTGATAAGATACATAACCCTTCCTCAGCTGAATGTCTTCCTCGAAGAACAATTTGTCAGTGCTTTACTCGCTGGAATAGGGCTCTTAAATCCTTCAATTGTCAAAGGAACTTGGACAAAAAAGGTGTAAATTAAATATTCTAATTGCATTGTTTTCATCTTTTGCATTTGATGGCTACAACTGGTCCATTTATTTCATTTTTACAATACTTAATAAATATGGGAGCATGATTAATTTCCTATATGCACTTTCAGGAGGATGAATGTATCATAGAGTCAGTCCGACAGTATGGTCCTAGGAAATGGTCTGTCATTGCAAAGTCCTTGCCAGGTCGCTTAGGCAAGCAATGCAGGGAAAGGTGAATGCTAGAAATATTTAGTTGGCATATCTAATTTCTGTTGAGCTTTTTTAATCTATACGTGGAGGTAAATGTTGATTTCACTCCATTTATGTAGTTTGATTGTCATCCAATACATGGATGTTTATTACAAAAAATTTGACTATCTATCTATGTGAATTTAATAGAACAATATTTGTGTTGTCCATTACATGATTTGATTTTGTACGACTATGAGGTGAATGATTGGATTTTCAGGTGGTACAATCACTTGGACCCAGCTATAAGGAGAAATTCATGGACAGAAGTGGAGGAATTGACTCTTACTTACTACCATGAACTATATGGGAACAGGTGGACTGAAATAGCAAAGTTTCTTCCTGGAAGGTGAACATTGTAGATTAATGCTCTTAAGATAATATTACCTCTGATAATATCTAATGCAAATTCTGTCCAAAACTACCATTTTAACCTTTGTGTTGGTAAGCAAAATTATATAACTTAAAGATTGTAGTGGTATTTTACTATGAACTGACCCTTGTAACAAAATGAATTCAGAATGCAAAATGGAAAGAGATTTCATTCATCTAAGAGTTGTTTACAAGCTACTGTTTATATACAAGAAGAAGAAGAAAACTTCTAGAACTAAGCGTTATAACCTCCTAATTGCTGACTCGTCAAGTTTGTTACATAAATAACTGACTATTAACAGAAAGCTGGTGAATAAATGTTCTACTGTTGAGAACACATCAGCTCCTGTAGACCTTAAGCTTCAGCTACAACTCTTTCACTTCCTTCACGCTTTCCCTATTGTTGACTGCAGCATCCTTAACCCCCAAGCTCTTCATTTCACTAGAATTTTCTTGATTAGAAATTATATTCACAATGGTTGCCATTTTTCAACTTACGATGAATGATAAATATAGTTGTTATTAAGCTGGATTCTATTATGTGAGGATCACCAGATGATTGCATCTCCGTCAATCCATGAGAAAAAAGTTCCACATGTAGTATTAAATCTTATGTATTTCAGATTATCCCTTAGCAGTCCAAGTTCTGGACTGAATTATTGACATATGTATCACTGCACCTTTGAAGATTGCCGGATAGATTATGAACTTGTCATTTGGTTTGATATTCTTGCATGTAATCAAAATTTACAGGACTGACAAAGCAGTAAAAAACAACTGGAATTGCATAACGAAGAAGAAATTAGATTCCAACTCTTCTGCTTGTGCAATGGATTTGTGCATGGTTGGTTCTCTGAATTTCTGCAGTTGTGCAATGAAAGCAGACAGCATAGTGGTGAAGCAAGAAAGAAAAATTCCTGATGAAATCTATGGAAGAATGGGGTTGAAGTACAGGGCTGAGATGAGTGCTTCAGAGTGGCTTGCTAATGAAGGGCAAAGCCAACAGTCTCTGTAAAAATATGGTGTAGCGGGAAGTTATGGATCTTCAGTTCTTGTAGATGAGATGATCCATAGAATAAAGTTGGATGACAGAAGTGCCAAGGTTTTTGGTGCAATCTAGAAGAAACAATGGTAAACATGACATTCTTCATAACCCCTTATTAGCCTCAGATTAGGAGCTTTCCCTGGATGTCTGTCCTTCAACTAGGATTTGTTACAATGGAGTTGAGTTTGGTCTTCCTTTTACTCTCAATGCAGTCAAATCTCCTAACAGACTCGAAGGTTCTGAGTCACATTCAGAATTTTGGAACAAAACTGAAATTCATCTCCCCAGCCAACGGACTTGATGTTTGAGTTAAATTCTACTGAATTATCAACTGGGTACCATCATGTCTCGCATGCAAATAATCCTTTTTCTTGTTCTACTCCTAGCAACCTTGCACGAGGCAGCGTTTTGAATGGTAATAGTCCAGAATCTATATAGAGAAATTCTGCAAGAACATTTAAAAACACTCTTATCATAAGAAAAAGAACTTACAACGAGTTTGGTGTTGATAGCTCTTATGAAACCACATCATTATGCAAAATCTCACATACAAATGATAGTGAAGATGTCACTACCTAAGACATTCTTAATTTGAAGGAGGGCTTTTTTTTCTTTCTTTCGCCAGCCTCGTTCTTCACTTGCTGTCGAATCTTTTAAAAAGACAACTAGAATATGCATGTGATACAGAGAAGAATGCAACTGCTGGCAAATGTGGCCACTCAATTCCTGCAAGTGCATCTCCAAATGTTGAGTTTTTTGGAAATGCAATGATGATACCTTTAGATGACTTAAGTAAGTGGTTAAATTTTTTGCTTTCTATTTTTGTGTTTCTATGATCATGTGCAGATGCATGTACTACCAAAAATATTCATATATATGGAATTTTTATACCTTTTGTGCTCTTTTTCCCAAATGTGATAATGTCAAAATGTTCATTGTCATAAATGCCTTTGCAGACTCCTTGTTTGTCAAGACTGATATGTTCTGTACATCCTAAAATTTGAAGCATAATGTGATACCAGATGCATGTAATTTAACGTATCAATTCTGAGAATTTAGTTCTTGGATACGTGCTCATGTGATAGTTAACATTTCCCGCCTACAAATCTGAGGGCGTTGCCCACATTGTCCTAATTCAATATGCCAACTGAAACAAAGAACAATACCAGTTGATGGAAAGAGAGGCAGAATTTTTTCAAACTGGTGGGAAGACCATAAAGAGGAGCGCTACTATAGCAGTTTTATGTATGGTTGAAGGAAATGCAAACTCACACGGTTGAACTTAACTTGTGGATGTTTTAGTTTAGTTAGTGTTTGATTTTTACTTTAATTGTTTGTTGAGAAGCAGCAAATGTAAAGTTCATTCCATAATTTTGTGTGCTTGAATATAGAAAGATTCATCTGTGATCGCTGTGAAATCTGTTGTAGCTAGCAAATTTGCATAAACATGTTGCTGTGGACTTTCTTTGTGGACCATATTAAAAAGCAAAGCCACTTTCTCAATATATTTTTGTTTTGCCTAATCTCTTTTTTTAGCTAAAATAATTTTGGAGAATTTTACAACTGCAGTTCCATTTTTGAGCATGGTTGGCCTATCCACTAAGATCTTGTTGGACACATACCTGGCATGCCATAAACACTACCACCAGCATATATACCAATTGCAAGACTTTACATGTAATATTGTTTATTTATTGATTGATCAGTATTTTTATTCAACTTCAATTTTAGTATATCAATGACAATGACATCACTAGAATTCTCCTAGGTTGGGAGAGTTAATTTGCTTGAGATTCTTTTTTTTTTTTTTTTGTTACTTGCATATATAAGTAAGGTGCAAGTGAGCTAACTAGAGTCCTAGGCTAGATGGGCTGAGTTTGCTGTCTTTATGGTAGTAGTTTGCTTGTAATTAGTTGTCAATAGTGATTGGTTGTAACAGTAGTTAGTAGTTGAGATTGTTAGTGGTTGTTATAACAGAATGATGAAATGGCAGAAGATAATTGAGGTAGAACCACCAGCGGTCTAGATTGAGACTTAAAGTTGGTGGTTTGGTGGTGTGTGGTCATTGGGTTAGGAACTTTTGTTGACTGTTGTCTTGGGCTCTTTTTTTATTTTCGTAAGCCTCTTCCACTTTATACGAATATGTCGTCAAGTTAAGGAGCAGGACTGGGTAACAATTGCCCACGGGCCATGGCTAGGCCGAAAAGCTAAGGCCATAAAAGGAACTGCAGCACCAAAGCTTAGCTAAAAAAACTCACAAAAAATAAATAAATAAAGGGAAGTTTTAAAAAAACTCACAAAAAATACATATTTTCTTATAATAGATTTTATGAATCATGTAATCAATTTATAAAAAATTATTTTTATAGTTTTCCATAGCATTTAAACTCAAAGCTATAAAATAAAATATATAATGGCATTCGTCCAATTCGAAAATCCTGAAATTAAGAAAAGAAATTCACATATAACAAATTAGAATTTGAGGAAATTTGAAGAGTTTAGATAAGAGAAGAGTCAATTAATTTGAAAAAAAAAGTTTGAAGAGTTTTGGACTGAAAAATAATGGATCTCTTTTATCAATTTAATCAACATTTGTTAATTGTAAATTTATTCTTTCACATGCACATTAATTTAAGGTCACAGTATTTCTTTTAGGCAGTAACTAAGAAACGTGCTTATTCTCTTTCTTTTTATTTTGAACAAAATAAAAAACGTGGCTCCCATACCATTTGCCACATGGAGGAACATTTTACAACTTGGGTATTCACTTTCTGACCCTCTCCTCACCATTTGTGCGTCCTCCACACGGGATTTAAATTCTTTCATGTGTAATTTTATTTGAGTAAATTCAACCATCCATTTAAAATGAATAATTAAAATTTAATTTTATCATGTAATTTTTTATTTTTAAAAAATTTAAATTTAATTTTTCTAATGAAATATTAGTCACTTATTTCACATAAATGATTAGATTTATTCAAACAAAATATTTTAGATTGAACGAAAGATGAAATCTAAATTCCTCCGACCACTAATCAGCCGTTTTTATTAGAATTACTGATAAAAAAAATTTTAAATTAAAAATTTTTTATTATTGCACCCAAATTTTTAAAATACTCAGTTATATTTAAAATTAATCAAATTTATATCTAGTTATAATATGATCAAAAGTAAGATGAAACACTTATGTCATTTGCTAAAATTACTCTTATATGATTATCATGAATATTAAAAAGTACTTAGGAGATCCAAAATTAATTGAATTTAAAAAAAAAAGAAGCTATTTTTAATTTTAAAAATATTTTTTAAAATTTATTATCAATTAAATATTAATTTTACACTTTTCTTTTAAAATGGAGTTAAATACATACTTGAGGATTAAAAAAAATATATTATTTTTTAAATAAAAATAATAATAATTTCAAAAAATGAGATAGTCATCGCATTTCAATTTTGACCAAGAGTACAATAAACTCAATTTTAAAAAATCTTGAATAGAATTAAAAATTTTGAGCGTAATAATGAAACATCGAAAAATTTTGAATTTTTTACCCGATTTAGCCTTTTTGTTGACAAAGTTACTTGGTTGATAAGTTAATGTTGAAGTTAAATGAGTCAGTTTCAAATCCTATCCCTTATCCCATCTAAATTTACCCAAAACTGACCTCTTTTCCTTTGAAAGGATAACAAACTATTCCCTAAAATGACTGTCTTCTATCTATTTTCATGCTAATTATGATGCAATCCTCAAATTATGACGTGTATATGCTACTTATCGCTATCAAAACCTATCCATTATCTACTCATCTTCAGACAAAGATTCTAGATTTGTTATTTTTTCTTCTTACCGATATTACGGGTAGTTTAATATTGTTATCTCTTATTGTTAATAATTAGTTTTATGGGAAATTTTGAAAATTCTTTATTTATTAAGTGATTATGATTTTTTCTATATAGGAGTAAAGAAATAAATTTTCAAAAAAATAATATTTAGAGATTTTTTTAGTTTCAAAAAAAATAATATTTAGAGATATTTTTTTAGTTTAGGTAAGAGATTTAAACTTTAAATCTTTTTGTAAAAGAGAGAATTATTATAAAATTTTGATTTAAAAAATATTATCAGGGGATAAAATTCGACACACAAAATATAATTGAATTTGTATCATCATCAAATTTCTTATCAAATAGCATCACTTAAAGAAAATTAAATTTCTTAAGAAAAATAGGTTTAAAATCTTTGAAATTAAATGAAAATAAGCAAAGTAAATGTAGCTGATGAAAAATATGCATGCCAAAAGTAAGTATAAAGTATCAAATAAACTCATGAACTTATATTAAAAAGATAATAAATGATAAAATGAATTTTTTTCGTCAAATTTACTATTAAATTTGTGTTATTCATCAAAATCACCCTTAATTTTATATTATTTCATCATAAAAGTTATTTTTTATCAAAATTACCGTCGATGTTATATTATTTCATCATAACAATTCAAAATACTAGTTGAGAAGAGTGAGTTTGTTATAAACACAATTTAAGAAAATTGAACTCAGATGTACTTCGATAAAAATATAATTTTCTCTAAAACTCTAAATCCTTAAATCTCAAAATTCCAAAAACACAGTTTCATTTTGACAACAAAAGTTTTGTTAATTGAAAAATGCGAATGATCAATTTTTTTGTGGAGTAATAAGTATACTCGTTCATTCAATTGCAACAGATATATGAAAAAATGAATTAAACATGAGTATAATGATGTGTAAGAATAATGCTAAAAATTTTTATTTTATAATTTAATAAACTATATTTTTAAAAAATGATTTAAAAATAATAAAATATAAAAAATTTGTTTTGCTAGAAATTCTCGTGAGACAATAAATTATTGCAAAAATAGAGACATAAGAAACTTTTTTCTCATTAGAAGGATGTAGTAGAAAATGAATAACAATTTTCGTCTCACTTACTTATTATTCGTAAGTTAATATCTTATTTAACTAATATTTTAGATTTTCATAATAAAATAATATAATATCAAAAATAATTTTAATGAAAAGAATTTTTATAATAAAATAATATAAATTCAGAAAAAAAAATTTTACCTTTTATTATTATCCTAAAACAATTTTTGTGGTTTATTTGATACTTTAGCTTTTAAAATATATTTACAGAGTGTCGTTTACGCCCAAAGTAGGCAACTGGATTGGCAGTTGAAGAAAACTGTAAAAAGCCCGCCAAAAAAAAAAAAAAAAAAGACCTGTAACCTACTAAAACTAAAAACAATCCGAAGAAGCTGCTTTTCATCGAATACAAACCATCTTTCTTGGTTGCTCAAAAACCCTTTTTATTTTTTGTGGAAATCTCAAAAACGAAAATTTTATTCTGCCTCTTTCCATACTTATATATAGACACCGAGTACCCTTTTCATCTCCACCATTTCTACACTCAAAAGACTTCTTTTTCTATCTGTTTGTGGGTCTTTATCTCTCCTCTCTTCAGAGGCTAGTCATTTTTCTTGTTTCTGAATCTTTGATTGGGTTCTTGGTTTCTTGCATTTTGGGTTTTTAGTAAAATGGGTGAGCGGAGGATTCTTGTGACTGGTGGAGCTGGGTTCATTGGTAGCCACACTGTTGTTCAGCTGCTAAAAGAGGGTTTTAGGGTTTCAATCATTGACAATCTTGATAATTCTGTTATCGAAGCTGTTGATAGGGTCAGGGAATTGGTGGGTCCTCAGCTTGCAAAGAATCTTGACTTTAATCTGGTATGTTGTATGTATCTATATGTGTTTTTCGTTATTGATCTTGCTTTCATCTTTGAATCCCATGAATCTGGGGAGTAAGAATGAGTGGAGGGATGGCATTTTGAATGTTATTGTTGGATACGGTTTTGAGTTCTAGAAATAGGTATTTTTGATCACGACTTAGTAAAAAATGTGAAGATAATAGCCTGAATTGGGTTGAGTTTTTTGTGTTTTAGAAATGGGTTTTACTTGTTCAACTTTTTTTTTTTTTTTTTCTGATTTTAGTTATTTTGGTGGGTTTGCAGGGTGATCTTAGAAACAAGGATGATTTGGAGAAACTGTTTTCTGGAACTAAGTAAGTGACTTTTGAAAGATACATTTAGGTTTTTTACTTTAAGGCATGAGATATTTTCTTTCTTTATTTTTTTCTTGAAGATTGGGAATTGTAAATGTTAGATTAATCTGTCAAGCTTATCTCTCGAACCCATTTCTTGTTTTATATTTTCTTCCATCATCTTCCTTCTCCATCAAGAATCATTCTCTGCGATTCCCTTAGTAACTATTTTCTTGTTTTTTTAGTTACCTTCTGATATTTATTTCTTCTTCAACAAATCCAATCTTTCTCTTATAGCTCATTTTCTTTCTCCTTCATTTGTAGTTACTGATCTTTCCTCGTTTGAGAAATGTATTTTCATATTTTCATTTGGTTATTATGTTGACTATAGCCATCTATAAACGAGTTGATTTTATAATTTGTGGCTATTTAATTAATATTCTCTTGGTCTCTGTTGTAGTAGAAACTATATCTGCAATTATTGAATTATCTTTGCTTGAGATTGTTGCCTTTTTCAGTTCTGAAACTGACTTTGATATATGAAAATGTGACAGATTTGATGCTGTGATCCATTTTGCTGGCCTGAAGGCAGTTGGGGAAAGTGTTGCAAATCCTCGTCGTTATTTTGACAATAATTTGATTGGCACTATCAATCTGTATGAGGTCATGGCAAAATACGACTGTAAGAAGGTAAATTAATGTTTTGGCATTTTGAACTTTTAAAGATTGTTAATATTTATTGGCTAACATGTAAATGACAAAGTTAAAGAGATTCCTTGAAAAGTTTCCTCTCCTTTATTTCGCTAAAAGATTTACAATATATAGACATTACGAGTGAATGAAATCCCTTAAACCTAGGGCCTAATAAGGAAAGAATCATGACTGAATTACACAAGAAATATATACAATTAAATATAGCAGTAATGAAGATCCTAGAGAGGAAAGCAAGGGATCTTCAAAAATAGCCCTATTATAAAGCTATACAAATATGTTAAATAAGGAAAGAGAATAATAGAATACTATTATTCCATTGACATCCCCCCTCAAATTGATGCGGGGAAGTCTATCAACATCGATTTGCTAATAAGAAATTTGTGTCTCTGGGAGTCATAGATTTGGTAAAAACATTAGCTATTTGAAGATTAGTAGGAAGATGAGGGAGAGTGATAATGCAGCGATCAAGGGCCTCCCAAATGTAATGACAATCGACCTCCATGTGCTTTTTGTGTTCATGATATACTAGATTAGCAATAATTTGATTAGCACTAGTGTTATCACCATAAAGAGGAGTAGGATCTATTTGAGGAAATCCCAATTCTGAAAGAATACTATATAACCAAATAATTTCAGAACAAGCAGCAGACATGACTCAATATTCAGCCTTTGTAGAAGATTTAGAGACACAATCTTGCTTCTTACATTTTCATGAGATCAAGGCATCTCCGACTCAATATTCAGCCTCTGTAGAAGATTTAGAGACACAATCTTGCTTCTTACATTTTCATGAGATCAAGGCATCTCCAAGGAACATGCACTAGCCTGTTATAGATTTCCTAGTATCTGGGTATCCGGCCCAATTTGTGTCACTAATTGCAGTCAAATGAAGAGCAGATCCTGCTGGAAAAAACATCCTGTGTGTAGGTGATTCAATTAAGTATCGAATGATGTGGTGAATTGTAGAAAGATGAAGATGTCGAGGTGATTGCATAAATTTGTTGCACATACAGGATATCAGGCCTTGTAATAGTTAGGTAGATAAGACTACCAACTAGTCACCTATATAGTAAAGGATCAGACAAAAGCTCGCTTTCATCTTTTTGGTATTTCACATTCACCTCCATTGGTGTCTCAACAGTAGTAGCATCCTTTAAACCAGCCAATTCAATGAGGTCTTGGACATATTTAAGTTGATTCAAGAACAAACCATGTGCCTGAGAATGAACCTCTAACCTCGAGAAATAGGTGAGATGCCCAAGACCTTTCATTTGAAATGTATTATGCAACATATTCTGAAGCTTAGCAATCAATCCTTGGTCACCACCAGTGATGATAATGTCATCAACATATTCGAAGAGAAGAACCATACCAGCAGCTCTCTTGTGAAAGAAGAGAGAGGAATCATATTGGCCTTGTGTGAAGGAGAATTTCATAAGAGTGTTCCAAAACTTCTCAAACCAAGCTCTAGGGGCCTGCTTCAGCCCATATAGAGATCGCCTAAGTTTACATACTTCATTAGGAGAAGTCGCTAATGTACCTGATGAACGTTTTATGTAAATTTGTTCTTGGAGATCCCCATGCAAGAATGCATTTTTTACATTCATTTGATGTAAGGGCCAAGACTTAGAGGATGCAATAGCTAGAATGGTTTGCACTGTGATCATCTTGGCAACTGGGCAAATGTTTCTTCATAGTCAAGCGCATATTCTTGTTTATTTCCAAGAGCAACCAGGCGAGCTTTGTATCTATCTAAAGAACCATTAGACTTGAGTTTCACCGTATAAACCCATTTACTCCCAGTTGGCTTGACATTTGGAGGACAAAGAACAATATCCCAAGTATGGTTTTCTTCAAGTGCTTGAAGTTCTGCTTTCATTGCTTGTTGCCAACAATCATGTTCCCTAGCTTGTTTATAAGAAGAGGGAATACAAATAGAAGATAATGTAGCAGACATAGCCACAGGGAATGGAAAACCATACCTATCAGGAGGTTTGGGAGTTCTAAAGCTTCTTCGGAAAGGGGTGGGATCACAAGCAATGGGAAGAACAAGATCAGATGCCATAGGAAGATTGGGAGGAACCTCAGTGAGACTTGTAGGAGGATCAGATTTGAGACGTGTGCATCTGCGATGAACACAAGTAGGCTGAAATCTTTGTACTTGTGTTGGAGATGCTGGTGGCTTAGGAAAGTGTGGCTAAACAGCTAGGGAAGGCAATTCTGAAATTTGTTGTGCGGTAAAGAAGGATAGATGTTCAAAGAAAATTACATTCCTATAGACACGAATACGGCGTGCATGAGGATCATAACAAATAAAACCTTTTTGAGTTCCAACATATCCTAAGAAAGCACCCTTGACAGATTGAGGAGTAAATTTAGTTCTCTCATGTGCAGGAAGATGAACAAAACACACATCCAAAAATATGAAGATTTGAGTAATCAGGTGCATGCCCAAACAAGCGAAAGTATGGGGAATCATTCTTCAAGATGGGAGAAACAATCTATTTATTTAATAAACAACAATAGATAGAGTTTCACACCAAAAACAAGGAGAGACATAAGACTCAATTAAAAGGGTTCAAACAACATCAAGAAGGTGACGATTCTTCCTTTTAGCCACAATATTTTGTTGTGGAGTGAAAGGACAAGATCGTTGTGATAGAATGAAGCAAAAACTGAAATTCATTTGACATATATTCACCACCAGAATCAGATTGCAATATTTTGATTTTGGCAGAGAATTGTGTCTCAACTAAAGTATGAAAGGCTTTAAACACAGAGAAAACCTCACTTTTAGATTGAAGAAAGTAAACCCAAGTAAAGCGAATGAAATCATTTATAAATGTAATGAAATATTTGTAATGTTCATGAGAAAATACTGGTGGAATACCCCATACATCAGTGTGTCTCAAAAGGTTTGGTGGTGTGGGATTTATGCAATGGAAAGAGAAGACTTTTGCTTTACCAAGTTTGCAGGATGCACAATCAACATTTATAGCATCAAAAGAAATTAAATTTTTATTGCCAAGTGAACCAAATTTGAGCAATGTGCGAAGTATGAAAATTAGGGTGGCCTAAACGACTATGCCACACCTGATTATCACATTGAACAACATTACAAGCAACATACTTTAACAACGGATTGGCAGAAGGTAGAAGCAAAGGAAAGAGACGTCCCACTTTAGGTTCCTTCACGATCGTCTTCCCGAACACTTGATCTTGCACGAAACAACCAGATTTTGAAAAGCGAACATTACAATCGTTGTCAACCAATTGACCAACAGATATAAGGTTAGTGGACAAGCTAGGAGACACAGAAACAGTATTTAAAGAGGCTGAAAGATCACCAACAGCCGTGATAGGTAAAGAAGTGTCATCGGCTGTCTGAATCTGAAGATCACCTTTATATTTTTGCACATTAGCAAGGGATGACACAGCGTTGGTCATGTGGTTGGATGCAGCATAATCAAAATATCAAGTTTTAGGAGCAGAATGTTTGTTACCTGAAATCCCTAAAGCAGAGAAAGCGGAAACTATCATTTGATCATTTCAGGAGTAATAGAAGACTGAGCAGAGTTAGGAACATAGGGAGCAGATGTGTCAGTAAGGCTGGATGCACTTAAGGAGCCAACCAAGACATTGTAGGCAGTTTCAGTGTTATTTAGAGGCCGAATTGGAGAATCTTTGATGGTATGCCCTGGTTTCTTACAGTAATTGCAGAATTTCTTTGTACAATTAGTGGCAATATGCCCAAATCCTTTGCAACTATAGCACTGGACATTTGTCATATTTCAGCCTCCTTTAAACTTTGTGTGAGCAGTATAGGCAACAGGAATTGGAGTAGAATTTTGAGCTTTTTGCTCCATGACAGCTTGAGTAGTGAGCCTTTTTTCTTCCCTCAAAAGCTCACCTAGACAAATGTCTAATAAGGGAGCTGGATTTCGATTCATTAGGTTGGACCTAATTCCTTCAAACTCTCCTCTTAACTTCATCAAAAACTGATCTTGCTTATTTGTCTCATGCACACTTTGGATAGCAATGAGTCCTTCAGGAGGTACACATGCATACACAATATCAGTGTACTTAGCCCAAAGATTCTCAAAGGCTAAATAGAACTCTTGGATTGACATACTATGTTAAAAAAAAGAAAGAAAGACCCAAATCAAGTTCCAACTGAAACCTCTGTGCTGTGTTGCTCTGGCTGTAAACTTTCTTCAAGTAATCTCACATTCCTTTAGAGGTTTAGATTGAGAAGTATGGAGGGTTCAACACTTCCAAGAATCCAAGACATAATCTGAGCATTCTTCACCTCCCGTTTCACTTAATTTTCCTTCTCCTTCATGCTGTCCGGGGCAGGATTTGTCCCATCAATATGACCCCATAATTCCTTTCCCTTGACAAAGATCTGAAATTGAAATTCCTAAGCAGAATAGTTCTTGCCATTAAATCGAACACACAGGAATTCAGATCATTCTAAGGACATGATATAACTAGAAGAGGAACTGGAAAATCAGATCAGAAAATGGAATCATAGAACAAGAATAACCAATAACAGAACACTAGGAACTCGAAGCTAGAGGACCAAGTAACAAGATGAAACAATTTTAGTGTTGTGGCTCTGATACCATGACAAAGTTAAAGAGATTCTTTGAAAAGTTTCCTCTCCTTTATTTCACTAAAAGATTTACAATATATAGACATTAAGAATGAATGAATTCCCTTAAACCTAGGATCTAATAAGGAAAGAATCATGACTGAATCACCGGAGAAATAGATACCACTAAATATAGCAGTAATGAAGATCCTAGAGAGGAAATCAAGGGATCTTCAAAAATAACCCTATTATACAACTATGCAAATATGTTAAATAAGGAAAGAGAATAATAGAATACTATTGTTCCATTGACAGTAAAGCCTACTATTGCTGACTTTCTTTTGATGGACTTAATTATATTTTGTGATTATGGCTGTGCTATTCTGGGTTCCGAACATTAGAAACATAAAACTATGGTCTTAGAAAGGACTGCACATTTAGTAGATTTTTTTTTTTTTGGAGGAATACATATTTGGTAGTATTACTACTGGTTTATATTGGTCAATATCAATGATTGGGTAGTTGAGAGTCATTTTATTTATATTGACCATTACTTTAATTTACAGTCTTAATATTAGGCTAGGCACATAGACTTCAGTTTTCGCTTGTCTAACAGCAACAGTTACTGAGAAATGTTGCTTTCTTTTCATTGCGTCTTGTGTGTCTTAACTTATTCTGTCAAAACCACTCTTGGTGCTTTTGCTGTCAATACTTGACGTTTTTCTTTGCCAATAAATGGGGATTGTTCTTTTTTTCTTTTTTTGGTGCTGAAATATTTTGTTGAAGATATGATTCTTCACTGTTCACCATAATTTCACTTGAATTGTCAGTCAGTAATCATTGGAAGTCATTATGTCTTTGAAGTAGTTACAGTTTTCATTTCTTGCTGTTAAATAATTCTAATGCTATTCTTACTATTAAACAATGGCCATTAACTCTCTCTCTTTGTTTTTTTATGGTGCTAAAAATAGATGGTATTCTCATCATCTGCAACTGTTTATGGTCAACCGGAAAAAATTCCTTGTGTTGAAGACTTTCAGTTAATGGCAATGAACCCTTATGGGCGGACTAAGGTATTATATTGCTG
>CATIWR010038092.1:0-48223 GCA_949677035.1 Omphalea diandra | reverse complement strand
ATTTTTTTTTTTTTTTGTCTCATTTTATTTTTATTTATTATTTTATAATAATTAATTTTTATTTATATTTAAAAAAATATGTTTTTATATATATATATATATATATATATATATATATATATATATATATATATATATATATAACTTTCTTAATTGATTTATTGTTTGTGTGGTATTATTTGTGAGTTATGACATAATTCTCTATTTAGCCGCAGTTATTGCTTTTTTTTTTAATATTTATGCAATTCATTAACTTATTTGCAAAAATATAACAAATATGATCAAAATTAAATAAACACAGTATTATTAATTATAAAATATAATTTCATTGCCAAATTACTTGCATTAAATACAAAATGTAATAAGAACTAAATTTTCACTTAAAAGGGTTGGCTTGCTCTTTTCACACACACATATATATATATATATTCAAGCACTAAACTAACACCAACATATAAAATGGATAAAATATAAATTTGGCACTACACTATTTTCCCCTACAATTACCACTTTAGAACTTGCAACTAATTACAAATTGCCAATGCAATACCACAAAGTTCAAATATAGTTTTCAATCATATATTTCTCTTCCTCACTTTTTAAACTTTAACAATAGTGTCACATAGTAGAATTTTTATCATTTTAATTTCGTACTCCATTGTACCTTTACCTTTGCACCTCATCAATATAATTATTCAACTTTTTTTTTTTTTTTACTTAAGGTCATTGATAATCTTAATAAATCAATTAGTAAGTTCATAAACATACCACTCAAAATATTTGCATTTATCTTCTCCTTACAAAATTCCCTTTCACTCAAAACCCAAACACAATAATATAAATAATAAAATTCAAAAACAAAATGATTATATTTGACGCTTAGGACAAGTAAAGGACCGCCTTCTTAAAATATTTTTAGTCCATAAAACTCACATAGATGCCGTCAAAGACATTTGCATCTTTTTTTTCCACACAAAGTAACATTTTGATCCATAAAACTATGAAAGAGAGTGTTATGAAGGAGTAGTTTAAAAAGATGATGAAAAAACTGATGACATTCTTATAATAAAGCAGAATCGATCCTTCAATATGGAGAATTTGAAAGCTACAATTTGAAAAATATGAAAAATTTCTTCTAACTTATGTAAATCAACTACAAACTACATATAAATGATAAAATAAAGAATAAATAACTCAAGTTAATTAAATATTTATTAAATAAATAGTGTGTAACCATGCGCTTTAGTCTAGCAAAAAAAAGAGTTTTACTGGCTTAAAATGGACAATTTCTATGCTAAAATGGTCTAAAAAGTTAAAAACAACTAAATTGTACCTTCAAACAAAGTTGAGGGAAGAAGTGAATCTTATTCCAAATAAATATGAAAGTGGCCTGATGTGGATAGAATTGAAAAGAAACTTAGGATTTTAGAAAGTCTATGCCACATTATTTAGTGTGTATAAGATTTTTTTTTTTAAGGTAATATTTATATGTTAGGATCGTCTTTAAAATTAAAAGACTGGGAATTCCAATTCGATTAAAGCCAAATTAAGTAAAAAGTTGTGGGAGTGCTAGAAAGCAGACTCGTACAGCTAGGACTCGCATTTTGCATTGGGCTTGGGCCGAAAACAAATCATGTATACGATCTCGATTGGACCCAGATAGCATAAGGCGGATACCGCCGAACCGATCTAAACCCGGATCATCCGATCCATAACGCACCCTGAATAGATTGAACAAAGGAGTGCCTGAAATTGAATTACAGGGACGCTCCCTTGTGATTGCGGATTCCCCCCCCTCCCCCCTTTTTTACTATAGTCAGTATTGGATTTTAAGGTAATATCAAATATCTGCTTTAATAAACTGAATAATTCTATTTTTTTTAAAAAATAATCTCAAGTTTCGAAATTTTGATTTTTTCGCTCTTTTTTAAATAATTGATTGCCTGTTTGAGATCCAATTACTATCTGATTACTATTTCTCTAATTTTTTTTTAAGGTTCAAATTTGGTTTTTTTTAAGAGTCGAAAAAATGTTTTTTCCTCTTTATTTATTCATATTTTCTTAGATGTTTTAAATTTCATTTAAGGCGATTTCTAGATCGATAATTTCTTAAAGTGATGGAGATGGGAATTGGTATTGGTTTCTCGTAACATAGTAATTGGCAGTGAATTTTGCTGTCTGTGTATGGAGTAGATGTTGCTTTGGTTATTAAAAATGTCTGCTTTTTTTTTTTTTTTTTGTTGATATAGTTTAATTTGATTTCAAGTAGCTACATTTTATCTTCAAATACAGTTTTGAGTTCGAATCTCACTTCTCCCAATTGAGAAAAAACAAATCGTAGGTTTACTCTATAGATGCATTGTATGGTGGCTTGGTAATCAAAGTAGTATTATTTTATTTGGAATCATTGACATTGATGTGATTATATATTCTTCCTTATTTTCCATATGAGTGAGTTGAATTTAATCTGCTTTACACTGCATTTTGGAGTTTAATTTTGGTTCGATAATTGTTTTTTTTTTTCTTATGATGTTGTAGTAATAGTACAATTTTATACTGTGGTTGTATCTGTTAGATGCTAATCTGGGGATTCTAGAGGCTAAATTAGGGAGTTTTCTTCTTGTTGTTGGACTTGGTTCTTTCCCAAAATTACCATTTTAACTAATCAGATTAAAGGGCTTTTGTTTGAATGTTTATCATATCGTTGTGTGTGCGTGTGTGCCTCTCTCCTTTTTTTTTAATGAGTGTGTTTTTCTTTGCTTTTCCAGAATCACACTTAGGATCTTTTTGAAATTGTGGTGTTGTTGAGCTCCTCTCTTTTGTTTCAAAGCTCCATAAGGTTTCAACTCTCCTGTCTAGCTTCTGTGATTGTACTAATTGAGATTCGTTGGTTCAGGTCTTCCAAATTTTTGTTATTAGTGACCTACCATTTAATATTTTCTTTTGCTGGAGACTCTAGCCAATCAATAGTTTGTTTGCTTTCCACATGTCAGGATTCATTTTTTTTTTTAAATTTGTGCGTTTTATTGTTGAGCATATGTATTTAGACACTTGAATCTGCATTTTGATATATTGTTTAGTTAATCCATTTAATTTTTGAATTAGGACCAGTAAATGTTGTGGTTATAAGTTGCTTCCTGTTGATAAATAAATGTTGACTTACTGGAACTTTTTAAACTGACAGAAAATGGAGGATGTGGACATTGAACAGGTAGTGATCATACCTGATACGCCTGATAGATCAACTGCACGGCATATCATTGGAGCACATGTAGGGAAAGAAATTAATTCATCAGTAGCTGAGCATTCAAGAGCTTCTGGTTTCCTGGATAAAGAATGTTTGAATCGCTCAAGGGCAATGAGCAGGATGGTCATTGAAAATGGGTATGCTAGAAGGCTTCACTCAAATCCTCAAAGAATTCCTGTCAAGATGGATGGATTTGAGCCTCACAATAAATCTATGCCTACCCAAACCCAAAATGCTTCTTTATTTAGAAGAGGAGCTATGGGCAATAACTCAAAGCCTGAAACTCGACATTCTGTTGAAATGCAACATATGGGCAAAGGGAAAGCTGAGTGCAGTAGAATTCCTTCTAAATCACCTGTCTCTATAGATGATGATGTTCTATTTGACATGGCTTTTCCACGCAGTGCATCAAAAACTCTACAGGTTCAAGAGACAAAAGATATTCAAGTATCATCTCTTGATAGCTTTGAGTTATTGCCTTTAAGAGGCAATAACTCAAAGCCTGAAACTCGACATTCTGTTGGAATGCAACATAAGGACAAAGGGAAAGCTGAGTGCAGTAGAATTCCTTCTAAATCACCTGTCCGTATAGATGACGATGCTCTATGTGACATGGATTTTCCACGCAGTGCATCAAAAACTCTGCAGGCTGAAGAGACTAAAGATATTCAAGTATCATCTGTTGGTGGCTCCTCTTCACATTTTGCCTCTATGAGGTCTAGAAATGCCTTCAAGGGGAAGGAAAAAGTAGGTCTCACTGCATGTAGTGTTTCTGGTTCATCTATACATCAAGAAAAGGGTATTGATATCACAGGTTGTTCTCAACCTAAAACTGAGAAACAATTGTCTGCTTCCTTTCTATCTATTACCTCACCAAGAGTGTCTGGGCACAAAAGATTGGTGCGAAATGGATGTATTTCTCCTCATAATATAGCCACTAGGGCACAGAGATTAGCTGAAAGTCTCCGAGATGGTTCCACAGATGTTGGAAAATGTCACTCCAGTAACTTGGGTTCTGATGGTGCTTTCCATGTGGATATTAGTGAAATTGTCGCTGACGAGAATAATTGTCATAGAGCTAAAGGAAAAGGGGTGTCAATTCATCCTTCTACATCAAAGTACCTTGATATAAAAATTGTTGAAGCATCTCCCAGGTAATCAAAATGCATTTTTTGGTTGAACGGCTCTTTCCCCTACCCCACCCCAACTCATTTATGAATCAACAGTCTTTATTGACATATAGCAATGTCCTCTGAAGCTTTGATGCATTATATATGTGCTAGGTAATATCACTCTATTGAACTTATCTTATTTGCATTTTTATTATTGATTCCTTTTGATCCTTTGATCCCTTTCTGAATATTAATTGGTGGATATCTATTTCCTGTCTGTGTGGTCACTGTGGCTTCTTGTTCTTTCTGAATAACTATATCCTCTGATGCACGGAAACTATTGGAGGGAGGCGTTTCTACATTTTAAAAATGTTTCCCTGCAGAAAACTCACCGAGACTTGCTCAAAACATTTTGGGCTCGTTTCTGCAATTTTGAAAAATTAAGAAATGTGTTTTCGCTTTGAAAGCGCGTTTCTTTTGGCTTTTAACTCTAGTGGACGAGAGACCTGTTGTGTTTGTTGTGAGTTTGGAGTTCATGTTTGATAAGATTTGATGATGTCTTGTAGGAAAAGAAGTAGGAATTATTGGCTTGTATAAGATTGGGGGTGTTGGGAAGACTCATCTCTTAACCCAAATCAATAATGAATTCCATAAAACAAGCCATGATTTTGGTCCTATGATTTGGGTTGTTGTGTCTTGAGATCCTAATGAAGAAGGAGTTCAACATGAAATTGGGAAAAGTTGAGGTTCTACAATGAAATGTATACATATTGTCGGAATTTTAAAGCAAAAGAAGTTTAATGTTGATTTAGATAATTATCTTTAATAGTAATTGTTGGTAGGATTTAATAATTATTTGCTTCAATATTTATTATAAATGTATATGTTTAAGAAAAATATTGATAAATATGTCCTTATATTTTTTATATTTACAATTTCCTACACGTTTTGTTTCCTATATTTTTGAAAAATGCCGTTTTGCTATGTCCATTTCCGCATTTTCCATTTCCGTTCTACTTAGACCATACCCTGAGTCCTGATAGATATTGTGTTTCTGCTGCAGTTCTGGGACCAATAATATTGCAGCCAATGAAACTAGTTATATGAGCAGAGATCCAGTATTAGGTGGTTGGAGAAGTACATGCAACCGTCCAAAGAAAATATATCATGCAGATGGTATTTTATGCTTTTCTGATGAGCACCTTGAAAATGAAGCCTTAAGCAGAAATGCTGGGAATGGAAATGTTACCAAGAATACATGTAATTCTGTAGATCAGAATAAGATCCAAACAGCTTCCAGTTTTGTGAATGGGGTCAGTCAAATAACACAACAACATCATATTGGGACCACACATACTAAAAGACAAAAAAAACATGAATTGACTTCAAGAAATCACAATGAATTCTCTACAATGGTTCCTGATGACTCAGAACTTTTGTGCCTTGGTTCATTAGAGGAGTCATCTAGTTCAAGGGCATCTAGAACCTTGAATAAACAACATCAAGGAATTTTGGATCAAATTTATGAAGTTGATGAGTTGTCGCCTGAACAGAGAAATGGTAGCTGTCAGGGATTAGGTTCCACAAATATTGACTCAGATGCCAAGGCAAGACAACTAGAAGCAGATGAGATGTTGGCTCGTGAACTCCAAGAACAATTGTATCATGAGGTGCCAGTATTTGGAGACAGTGAGGTTTGTACTATTTTAACTGGATTCTCTATTTTCCCTACATTTGATGTTATCTAATTACTCTTGTTGCTGTCAGACGCTTTAGTTGTCAGTCTTTTTTTTTTTTTTTTTATTGGCCTTATAACAGATTGATCAAAATTTAGCATGGGTGCTCCAGCAAGAGGAAGATGCATTTCTTACTGCTTCTAGTCAAAATCATCCTATATCACGTATAGTAAGTATGCCTATTTAATTTCAGTGATTTACCTATGCTTGTTTAATCTCAGTGATTTGCCTAGCATAGGAACAGGTGCTGCCTATGATGGTATTACCACAACTATCAAGATTTTGACCATTCATCTGATAGAAAAATCTGATTGAGCCTTGATAATTCTTGTTTCATCAAACCCAGAAATTCTGGTTCACATTTCAATAGCTTTGTTTTCTGAATGTTGTGATGTAGGACGGCTGGAAATAGCTTCATTAAACAAGATCAAATCTGAAATTTATTTTAAAAGCCCATTTTGGATAGGTATGCGTTTGAAATGAAGGTGTATTTGGATTGTCTCAAGTGGAAAACATAAAACTCATGATAGCAAATTCCAATACACTTCTATTTCAAAGCAAATAGAATTTGAAATTTATATAAGATAAAAGATTCCAAGGATCATAGGTGGAACTTCTTTGGCATCATACCTATGGTTAGAATTGCATCATACAACTTAAAGCATTACAAATTACAAGCTTTGGCATTTATATACTCAACAGGAACCTGAAACATATAAGTGCTTGGACTCCTAATTTTAGGCCCCCAGTTTGAGACTAATAAAATTATCAATCGGGATGCTAGAAAAATTATGATATTATAGAAATGCCCTGCTTACTGAAAAGCACCACTGCTACTGTACTATGAATATTAATTTTGCCAAAATTATAATCTAATCTTATTTGGAGTTCTCTTATTCTGCATTATATGCTTTGTGTTTTATGTAGAGAAGCTCATCAACAGTGCACGCAAATAGACACCCCCAACCACAGTCCTTTCAGAACCCTTCTAATAGGAGAGGGGCCCAAGGTCGAGTTCCTGCTACTAGAGCATCACAGTTGAGGAATCGCTTTTTCAATCAATCTCCTGCACCGTTAACTAGAGCTAGGACCCACTCTCGTACAGCATTATCTAGAGAGATGAATTTCCAATTTCCTTTGGGCATGGACTTAGACATGGTAACTTTTTCATTTTATCTTTTACCCTTCATCTGAAATTCTTATTGTTATTTTGTTCTTCAGCTTAAAAATACAGAAGTGAGTTGAGGGTATAAAGAAGAAAATATCTAGAGAAGGATACCTAAGAGAATGATTGGCACTCCTGTGATGCTGTTAATATATTTATGGAGTCAGCAATTAGTAGTTAGTTTTTTGATTGTTATATACCAGTTAGTTACAGACATGCAATTGACAATGAGTCACAGTTGAAGGAACAACCAGTTATATTAGCATATGTTAGATTTAGAAGCTTGTAGAATACTCTTCTAGGTTGTATATAAACTGGCAATTATCCATCAATGGAGCCGAGCTAATCATTATTTCATTTACTCTGTTTTTCTTCTTGATTAACTTTTGTTCATGGTATCAAAGCTTCAAGGTTTTAGTCTCTGATTCATTATAGTTTAGCTCTAAATTTCTCTTGATTCTTCAATAGAAGTATTACTTGCTTATAATTACTTAATTCACTGAAATTGATCACGATTGATCAAATATGGTGGAAATTGAAGTTGAAGATGGTCGAAATCCATCTTGAAATTCCATCTCCAATGAAGGTCCTTTGTGGTTGCAAAATTCTGATCATCCAGGAATGGTGTTAGTCAGTGCACCATTAACTGGAATGAATTATCTTACATGGAGTCGTGCGATATGGCTTGCGTTAGGGGCAAAAAACAAGTTAGGATTCATTGATGGCAAGATTGATCAATTAGACGAAGGTGATCCTAATTTTGGACAATGGCAGAGCTGCGTAAACTATATGGTAATTTCCTGGATACTAAGTTCACTATCAAAGGATTTAGTTGGGTCTTTCTTATATGCAACAATTGCACAAGAACTTTGGAATGAACTACAAGGGAGATTGGGGAAAGTAATGGACCAGTGTTGTATCAAATCCAAAGAGAAATTTCCTCCATAACACAAGGTAACTTGCTTGTTTTAGTCTATTACACTAAATTGAAGAAGTTATGGGATGAGTTATTATGTTCAGTGCTGCTAATGCAATGTACTTATGGTGCTTCTAAAACTGTGATTGAAATGAATTGTTTGAATAAACTATTGTAGTTTGTAATGGGACTTAATGATACCTATGATCATGTCCATAATCAAATTGTTTTGATGGATCTTTTGCCTAATGCAAATAAGGCCTATTTAATGCTTCTATGAGTTGAAAAGCAAAGAGAAGTGCACATTGGAGTACAGGATATAAATGAAGGAAATATAAAATACTGCATTGTTTGTGAAAGGACAGAATCAAAGGGACACCTATAGAGGAAATTATTAAAAGAAAGATTTTATGAAAGGAGATAGGCATTGTGATTTTTTTCATGCAGATGGCCATCTTAAAGACACATGCTTTAAGCTTCATGGTTATCCTGAGTGGTATAAAGATTTCAAACAACAGCAAGGGAAGTAGTCTCAGCAACGACATTTTGCAGCACAAGTAATTCATGAAACACTACTTGTTTGTATGTATGGAGAGACAACCAAAGATGATGATGATGAATGGGTTCAGACTTTATCCAAGGTTATACAACAAGAAGTGACAAATTATTTGAAGGGAAAAGGTGCAATGATCAAGCTTTATTTGTTGCTAATGCATGTGCTGGTAAAACTCAAATTGATACGAATTTAGCTAGTGATAAGGATGTAGGTACATGGGTGATAGATATAGGAACTAATAACCATATGTGTCATACTTTAGAATTGTTTGATTTCTTTGTAAAAAACAATGTGTTTAACCCAGTATTCCTTCTAGATGGCAGCATTCAACTGGTTCAAAATATGGGTAGCATTACCCTAACTCCTAAAATAATTTTGAAAAATGTTCTACTTGTTCCACACTTCAAGCAGAATCTTCTCTCTATAAGTAAAATAACTAGGTCTGCCAATGTTAAAGCCATTTTTTACCCAACTTGTGTTTTTCAGGACCTTGTAACCAATGAGGTAGTTGATGTTGGCAGAAAGGAAGGTGGAATTTACATCTTAAACTCTTCTAGTCTGCTAGCTAAAAGTTTTGTTCCCACTCCCTTAAATAGAAACCTTTCCTTGTCTTTACCAAAAATAATATCTTTATTTGTACATAATTCACATGGTAGTTCCTTTCTTCCTCCTATACATCCATCTACAAATGTGACTGTTGATTCGTCTTCAAGATGCAAAACAATTAACAATACTCGTTAATATTTCTTTGAATAAAATGAGTTCTGATCCGTTTGTTTTATGGCGCACTAGATTGGGACATGCTTCTGTTGACAAAATGACTCATCTCATGAATTTCCTCATTTCATCCTTCTAAAAATTATAAATGTGACGTGTCCAAAGTCCAAGCAACAAAAAATACCTTTTGCTACCAATACTAGTTCTTCTTCTCATTTGTTTGATCTGATTCATGTTGACATACAGGGGCTTTATAAGGTTCAATCTCATGGAGGTGCATATTATTTTTTAAACTATAGTTGAGGATTACTTTAGAGCAACATGGACATTTTTAACAAACCACAAAACACAAACTATATCTGTTCTGTTACAATTTTTTACCATGATTGAGAACCAGTATTCTGTCACAGTTAAAATTATGAGAACAGATAATGGCTCAGAGTTTGTAAAACTTGCCATAATTTATTCATATCCAAAGGCATTTTACATAAAAAAATCTTGTGCCTACACCCCCAACAGAATGTTATCATTGAAAGGAAACATAGACACTTGTTAACAATAGCTAGGTCTTTGGTTGTTCAATCACAATTACCAAAACGATTTTGGGGAAATTCCATTTTGACTGCTACTTACCTCATAAATAGACTTCTTTCTTTTCTTTGAGGCTGAAAATCTCCTTATGAAATCTTACATAATAAATTGCCTGATTACACTCATTTGAGGGTTTTTGGATGCCTTTACTGTACTACAAACACCATGCCTCATAAAGGCAAGTTTGCACCAAGGGCTTTCAAATGTGTTTTACTTGGTTATGCAATAGGTTATAAAGCCTATAAGGTATATGATTTGGATAATCATCGTGTTTTTTGTCTCTAGAGATCTCATCTTTCATGAACATGTGTTTCCATATTCTTCTACTGTTGCTAACATCCCTTCTCCATCCATTCCTGTTTGCATGCTGATTCTGATTTTGAATTTATTCCTTCTAGTTCTAACACTCATTTGGCATCTCCATCTAATCATACTTCTCCTTCTGCACCTGCATCATCTCTCTTATATCAAACATGCATCAACATTTCCAATTTTCCCTATCAATCTGCACCAATTTCATCATTAACTCCATATGTGGAACTTAGGAGGACTAGAAAACCCTTAAACCATTATGGTTTAAGGATTTTGTATCTAATGTTACTGTTACACCCTCTGATGTTGCCATAGTTCCTTCTTCATGTCACAACTCCATGTCAGGTAAACAATACACTCTTCAGTATATCTTTTACATCAGCCTCCTTATTTTCTTCTTCATATTTGTCTTTCTTAGTGAATATGTTTAATAACCCTGAGCATCATTCTTATCACCAAGCTAAGTCAAATATTAATTGGGTTACTGAATGCAAAAGGAACTTTAAGCTTTGGAAGACTATGACACTTGGGAGATAACTGATTTACCACCTAGTAAGAAGACAATCAATTTCAAATCGGTTTACTAAGTATAACCTAGATGGCACTGTCAGATGATTTAAGTTCAAGTTAGTGGCAAAGGGGTATAACCAAATTGAAAGGATTCGCTACAAGGATAGTTTTTCACCTGTGGCAAAATTTGATACTGTAAGAATGTTTTTGACCATTGCAGCTGCCAAATCTTGGCCACTTCATCAACATTTATAATGCGTTCCTGCGTGGTTATTTGGATGAGGAAGTGTACTTAGTTCCTCCTGATGGTTACTTTGTTGATAAGCCAGGACAGGTATGCAAGCTGAGAAAATCTCTCTATGGCTTGAAACAAGCCTCACGACAATGGAATCTTGAATTCTTCTCTAAAACACAACCGATCCTCTCATGATCATTGCCTATTTACTAAGGGTTCCGGGACTACTTTCATGGCCTTGTTACCGATGATGTTTTGCTTACAGGTTCCTTTGATTTTTCTCTTCAAGAAGTCGAGCAATTTTTGTACTCCATATTCTCCATCAAGGACTTAGGTTATGCTAAGTATTTTCTTGATCTTGAAATAGCTCGACCCTCTACAGGTCTCTATCTTAATAAAAGGAAATATATACTTGATATCTTGTATAGAATAGGTCTCACTGGTTGCAAACCTGTTGCTACACCTTTCCTTCCAGGATTTAAAGCTTCTTCTGCTTCTTCATCCTCCATTTGAATTTCCTGAGCAATTTCGCAGGCTTATTAGAAGATTACTTTATCTTAATTTATCTTAGTAGAACAATTGAGTCAATTCAAGAGTTATCCTACTCAACTTCATTGGGATGCTGCTTTACACATTGTTCAATATCTTAAAGAATGTCCTGCCAAAGGACTTTGCTTTCCTAGCTTTAATAATTTCCCACTCAAAGCATTTAGTGATGCTGATTAAACTTCATATGTTCTCACTTGCAAGTCTGTTACTGGTTATTATGTATTCCTCGGTCCAGTTTTAATTTCATAGAAATAAAAAAAAAACAACAGTTTCTCACTCCTCTGCAGAAGCTGAATATTCACTTGCAAGCTGAATATTGTAGTCTTGTTTGTGAATAAAGTGGCTTTCTTATCTCCTTTCAAATTCCTATGCATCAACCCATCTCTGTTTACTGTGATAACTGGGCTCCTCTTCATATTGTGGCTAACCCAGTTTTTCATGAATGCACGAAGCACCTGGATGTTGACCAATGCAAACTTGGATTTGTTTCTCCTCAACATCTTCCCTCTAAGGACCAACTTTCTGATCTCTTCACTAAATCTCTCTCCAATGCACCTTATTCTTCTCTTTTGTTCCAGATGGGATTGGTTGATCTACACCAATCTAGATCTTGAGGGGGGATGTTAATATATTTATGTAGTCAGTAATTAGTAAATTGTTATATGGCAGTTAGCTCATACATGCAATTAACCATGTGTCACATCTGAAGGAACAACCAGTTATATTAGCATATCTTAGATTTAGAAGCTTGTAGAAGACTCTTCTAGGTTTTATATAAACTGATGATTATCCATCAATAGAGCTGAGCTAATCATTTACTCTGTTTTTCTTCTTGATTAACTTTTGTTCAGATGCAGACCAGTCTTTTAAACTGTAATCACATTGATTCAGCAACGTAGTTAATTTAGAAGCTTTTTCTTTTATAAACAAACCTTATAACACTTGAACTAGTCCCAGATCAAATAATTTCTTTGTAACTTTGCTTTTGTGTTTGGGATTTGTAGCAGCAACTGAGTTGTTATCACCTAGGTATAGGATGAGATAAAATGTCCTAAATTCTTATTATTTTCATGCAATTTATTTTCTTATATATCTTTGTTAAAATAATACTCATATGAGGGCCCTAGACTTAGCCCCTCAGGTTTATGCTAATTGCACATGGTCAGACACTTTGGTCTTTGAACATTCCGAACTGACTCATTTTAGTAAACCATTTTTTAAAAATATGCTTTTCTCTATTATCTTGGTGCTGTTTTCCATGTATTTTCATTGGGTAGATCAGTGGTAGGCACATGGTGTTGACTTAACATTGCTACTGGTTTCTTGCTTCTGAACACAGAGACTTGATATATTGGAAGCATTAGAGGATGCAGTTGGGGAGTTCAGTGATATGAGTATGACAGCTAGTCGAATCCTTCAAGTTCAGCGTGATTTCAACGGGTAAGATTTTCCTCTGTTCGTGAACTAACCTACTTTGTTCACTGAAACAATTTTAGATGGCTATCAAGTATGTGAAAAACCCACTTCTTTTTATGTCTAAATTATATTGATGTAGAATAACTTTGAACTAGGAGTCACGTGAATTATGAAGTATGTCTGCCCCTAGAAATGCTAAGATGCAGTTGTGCATGTGACTTCTGTTTATGGCCCACTGTAATAACTGTCAGTGATGACACATTGGCAACATGTGTGAATGCATCAAGCAATGCTACTTGTTGCAACTCAATTAGTTTGTTTAAAATCCTACATTTTATGTTTATTCTTTTGAAATTCAGTATCCAGAGGAAAACTATTAAAACAATTGTTGGCATCTTCTAGAACTGAATGGGTAATTTATATCTCAATTCTTGGTTATTACTACCCCTCAGTTTAAGCTTCCTTTCTGATTGTGCACTGTCTGTTTGTGTGGTGCAGAATGTTTGGTACAAATTCTATGTGCATCTTCAGTTGAGTTCAGTTAAATGTGGTTTTTCAGTTATCGAAACCAAAACTGAACCGAATGCATTGGTTCATTAATGCAATTGGTTTGGTTTTCTCGGTTTTTGAGGAGTTAGTTTTGGGGGGTTAATTAATTGTATAATTATTCACAAACTCAGAAAAATGAGTGAAGTGTGTATAGACTGTTTTGAATCCTGGCATAGTAGACAAATTTTTATCTTTGCGGAAATAATTTCATCACTTGGAGCAGTTTCAGATACTGGAGGTTTTTCGCTCTCCTTTTCTTTTCCTCTGCTAGGATATTTCAAATTCTGGAATAGATTTGGAAATGTGCTACACAAATATAAGAGACAGATGGTGAAGAAAATTGGTTGGAATTTTTTGGTGAAAGTTTAATGATGAATTGGGACTTTAAAATTCATTGGTTTACTTACGGGGATTGATGGCTTTGGTTTGGGGTTTGGTTAGCCTTAACCGGAGGTCCAATTTCGTCATTTGGAAAATAAGGTAACTTAATATTTTAACAATGTTCAAAAAATGATCCTGGATGTGTGACAACACAGAAGTTTGACGGTTGTATTGAAATGGTAGCAAAGCAATTTTTCAAATCTAGACTATTTGCCATAGTTGTTTGTCCTCCTTTAGGCTATAATAATACTGTTGCTGATGTTTCTCATCTTTCTATCTTTAATTGGTCCTTTTTCTGAGTAAAATTTTTAGTCTAAATTTACTTGAACATGTAGAAGATATACCATGCGTCTTTATTTCTTTTTCTTGCTGCAGAAATGATTATGAAATGTTGTTGGCCCTTGATGAGAACAATCACCAACATGGTGCATCTGCCAATCGAATTAACAGTTTGCCAGAGTCTGTAGTACAGGTAAGTGGAATATAAATGTACATGCAGTTGCATTGGCATGTACCTGTGCTTCTGTTTTAAGTGGAGAAAGCATTGACATGGTGCCAGGTAGTGTTCTCTGCAATATCCGCTTGCTGATTCTGTGTGTTTTATTTTGTGTATTATACAGACTGGTAACTTTGAAGAAACTTGCGCAATCTGCCTAGAAACCCCAACTGTAGGAGAAACTATACGCCATCTCCCTTGCTTGCACAAATTTCATAAAGACGTAGGATTCTCATTCTTTGCAGTTCAAGAACCATTCCATTCAAATCAGGCATAGATATTTGACTGTGTTATTGCATTTTTGTTTTCACAGTGTATCGATCCATGGTTGAGTAGAAAAGCATCATGTCCAGTTTGCAAGTCATCCATAACTTGATTTGCACTAGTGAAGCTCAGTGCTTCATTGAACTGTGCTGGTTCAGTTCAAGTTTAATATTGAAGCAATTCTTTTGAAAGGTAATCATAAGCATAGTTCTGTTATCCAGCCTTCTGGAACATCATATAAAACAGAAACTACGCACTTGTGGGAAAACTGGCAATTTCTTCTTTTGTTTTCCACAATTAACTTTTATTAATATGTTTTAAGGAGTCAAATGAATTTTTAGCATAGGTGGTGTCGATGATAATTCAGCAACTTCGTTGGATTGATTCATGGTCTCATGTTGGAACGCTGGGGTTGAGCTGAACAGAACCCTTGACCAATAGATTTCTGATGATCCCAGGCATCTGAAATGATGATCTGGAGCATTTAATGTGTTGACAATCTCTGCTTTGTACATTAATTCCAAGATCGAGTTCTCTATTGTTAGCATTTCAGAGCTTAAAGAAATACTGAAGCAGGTGCAATATCGCTTAATGCATTTTTCATTTTGTACATGTTCAATATCCATGGCTCTGTATTTCGTTGTTTCAGTCCTGCAGTTCATTGCTAAATAAGCGAATATTTGGCTTAATTTCACCTATAATCACTTGGTTTTTGACTTATTTGCATTAAAAGGCATTTATTATTTTTTGTTTCAAGAAAATCATTTAAATTTTAAATGCAATTCTGAAAGGTTATATAGCAAGTTTCTGATTTTTTTTTTTTTTTGTTTACTTAAAGGGTGTTTTGTAAAAGTTGTATTATATATGTTTGATTAGTATATTAGTTACATTTCAAATTAGCAGTAGGTAATTAATAGGTTGTTACAGTTTCATTTCAAAAAATATGTATTTTAAAACTTTTATAAATAAAAAGACAAATATGTTATTATGTTTTATTTGTTTATTTAAAATTTATATCCAATATTAATAATTATATATATTTAAATAGTAACTGATATCAATAATTTTACTAAACATTTAAGTTCAATTAATAATTAGTCACTAAAAATCAACTAATAACACGTAAAACAAATAGACTTTACAAAATGCATTTTTATTTGGATTTTTGGTCTATTTTATTTTCATTTCATCTTGATATTATTATATTTTATTTTCAGTGATTTATTTTATTTTATTTTATTGCTAAAAGATGCTGAAAATTAACTATATAATTTTTCTGAGATGAGTATGGAAATTAAATGATTAAAATAATTGAAAAACAAGTGATAAAGAGTAAAATTAACTGGTAATCAACCTTACTGAATATATAAATTAATAATTAATATCAAGTTAAATCCTATTTCATTTGTCATTATTAATTTCTTCACACCTTTAAGATGATAAGTCATTATTATATGATTTGTGTTATGGCCTATTTATTTGGATATAATTTTGACTAAGTTTAAATGAACATAAATAAAATAATGTAATACATTAAATAAGATAAAATGTATTTGAAAATAATTAAATGCCCACTTGATCTGGTTAAAAAAAAAATAAACACACCTAACGAAAAAAAATTTATTTTACATAGAATATATTTTACTTTCTGCCGTACTTTCGTCATGGATTGTGTAAGACCGTTAAGTGTAAAACGGTAATTATAAAACAAGGAAATTTAAGTGATTATAGGTATCATAGATAAATCACTTTTATTATTTTTTTTTTATTCTAGGGGAATCATTTGTCTTGTCTCTACTCCTTTTTCAACAACTTAAAACTCTGTAGGGGGTAATCAATATCAATCCCTTAATAAATATTATTAATTTTAATTTAAGAGTTAGTTTTAAATTATTAATTATTATTTATCAAATAATTGTATATAATACAGTCATATATTATTATTTTATATTATGTTTACAGAAAATTATCATATCAAATAATATTTTTAATAAAATTAAAAAAATTCAATTGTCACAATAAAAAAATTTAAATTAAAAATTCTACACAAAAAATAAGATAATATAAAAAAATATTATGAATAGAAAATTAAAAAAACCTAAAAATTAAAAATTCTAAACTATTTTTAAACGCCTTAAAAGGTAAAAATTATAAACATGAAGCTAAAATAGAAAATCTTTTAGAATAAAAATTCTAAATTAAAATAAAAAATCAGAAAAACTTAAAAATTAAAAATTTTAAATATAAAACCAAGATTTTAAATTAATTCTATCGACTTTTAAAATTGTACGTATATAAGAATAAATGACAGTGTAATAGATTATTATGAATTACTTCACTCAAATTTAATAAATTCTCTTAAAATTGTGCATACAATATTGAATATATGAATTAACATAGAAAATCTTTTATTATAATTATCTTACATATATACATAATTTGTAATTATCTATTAATTTTTTTATTATGAAATTCTTAATACTGTTTTTTGATTGATTATCATGAATCATTTCGTTCAAATTTAATAAATTTTTTCTTGAAATTATATTATATAAGATTGAAATATAAATCAATAAATCATTTTTTGTTACAACTAACTTTGTACATAATTCTGAGAAATTTATTTGTTGTTTTATCATTTGATAATAAATTTTTTATAAAATAATGATTAAATTTTAATAATTATTTATATTAATCTTAATCATTTAACTAATTATTTAATAAAAAATTAAATTTATTTAAAATTTAAGGTTCACGACTAATATATATTATTAATTTCAATTTTAAAATTAGTTTTAAATAATTATTTGTCATTTTTTAATAATTGTGTATAATATAGTTACATGTCGTTATTTTATATTATGTTATACAAAATTGTCATATCAAAAATAAATTCTAAATAAGAAATTTAAAAAATTAATTGTCATATAAAAATTTATAAATTAGAAAATAGAAAATCTAAACAATAAAAATTCTAAAAAGAAAGCTAACATTATAAAATAAAAATTTTAAAAAATACTTAGTTTTATTTAATTTTTATGAAAAACTTAATTAATTAATTAAGAAATACTTAATATTATTTTTTAATTCATTATTAGAAATTATTTTATTCAAATTTAATAAATTTTCTTTTGAAATTATACCACTTCAAATCAAAAGTTTGAATCAATAACAATCCTTTATTATAACTAATAATAATCCTTTATTGCAACTAATTTCATACATAATTAGAAAATTTTTAAAATTTATTTTATTTACTTGATAATAACTTCTAATAAAATAATAATTAACTAATTAATTATTTAATAAAAATAAATATTAAATTCATTTAACAATTACTGTTATAATTATTTTGTGTAGCACATAGATTTACAAGTAGTATATATTGTTAATTTTAGCTTTAGAATTAATTTTAAACAATTATTTACCATTTATCAAATAATTGATATAACATAACTAGGTGTTTTATATTATATTAGAAAAAATTGTCACATCAAAACATTCTAAATAGAAGATTAAAAAAATTAATTATCATTAAAAATCTTCTAAATAGAAAATTAAAAATTTAAACAATAAAAATTCTAAATAGAAAATTAATATCGAAAATTTTTGAACTGAAAATTAGAAGGATTTAAAAAATAAAAATTCTAAATAATTTTTAAATAAAAATTAAAAATACTTAAAAAGTAAAAATTTTGAACACAAAACTAAGATTTAAATTAGATTTTTTAATTTTACATAACAAATGCATATATATATATATATATATATGGACAAATAGTTTAATGAATAAAAGAAAAAAAAAGGAAAAAACCATAAAATTTTCTGCAGCTGGGAGTCGACCCTGATGAATTTCACATTTTCATTTGTAGCATGCTACTGTGGATTTAATTATTTTAAGATCTGCATAACAGATATATTTATTGAATATAAGGATCGGCGGTTTCAGTCCGTAAATTTTTAGTTATATAACAAGCGATTTTCACTAAATGTAATCCGTGCATTGTACAATATGAGATAATAAATTTAGTATTTATTTCATAAATTAATTGATTAATTGAATTATTAAAATTAATATAATAATAATAATAATAATTAAAATTTAATTATTATTTTATAAAAAATTATTATTAAATAAAATAATAACATAAATTTCTCAATATTTATAATTATGTACAAAATTAATTGTAGTAAAAAATTATTTATTGATTTATGTGCATAATTTTAAGATAAAATTTATTAAAATTGACTGAAAGTAATTTTTGATAATCAATCAAACAAATAATATTAAGTATTTCATATTCAAAATAAAAGCAACAAATTTTGCAATTATATATAAGTAGCTGTAATAAAAGATTGTCTATTGAATGAGATAATTCTTGATAATTAATCAAATAAATAATATTAAGTATTTCATATTCACAATAAAAAGTAATAGATATTGCAAACTATAAATGTAAATGTGAAGTAATTATAATAAAAAATTGTCTATTGATTCAATCAAAATAGAGAATTAGAAAAACTAATTGTCCTATAAAAAATCTTTTAAATAGGAAATTAGAAAATATAAACATTAAAAATTCTAAATAGAAGACTAATATCATATAATAAAAATTTTTTGAATAGAAAATAAAAAAATAAAAATTATAAACAACTTTCAAATAAAATAAAAAATTTAAATAGAAAGTTAAGATTTAAATTAGATTTTTTTAGTTTTATACAATAAAAATATAATATAATATAGTAGGAAGTCGAAAAAAAAAATCACATAAATTGTTGTATATTTCTATTTACTACTTCTATACATGAACATGGATAAATAGTTTAACTCGAATAAAGAAAAAAACGGAAAAAAACCATAAAATTTTCCAAATGGGAGCCAAACCCAGATGAACTTCACATTTCCATTTGTAACGTGCTACTGCGGATTTAGTTATTTTATGATCTGCATAACAAATATATTAATTAAATATAATGATCGGCGGTTTCATTCTGCAAAACAAGTGATTAAATAAATATAACTAAATTTTCAAGATTTAAGAACTAGATTAATATAACTACAAGAATGAAATCCTATAAATGAACAATAAGAATATACAACTATCTTCTTTTTTTATGTAAAAAATATATATAAAATAATAACTTTTAAATAATATTTTTGGGTAATTCTGATTCGAGATTTACGAGTTAATTTGTTAAATTTGTAACCTCACCGAATATGTAAATTAATAATTAATATCAAATTAAAATTAATGTCCAGTTAAATCTTACTCCATTTGTCATTATTGATTTCTTCACACTTCTTAGATGATAAGTCATATTATATGTTATGTTTTGTTATGGTCTATTTATTTGAACATAATTGTCACTAAGTTTAAATGTACATAAATAAAATAATGTAATACATTAAACAATATAAAATGTGTTTGAAATAATGAACACCTACTAGCTTAACGAAAAAATATATTTTTCATAGAACATATTCGATTTTATACTGTAATTTGGTAATGGACTGTACAAGATCGTTAAGTGTAAAGTTGTTCACACTACTGAAATTGCTAATTTTAACATGTAAGAACCGAATGGCAATAACAAAACATGGAAATTTAAGCGATTATATCATAGATCACTTATCCTTCTTATTTTTTTTAGGAAACCATTTAATTATCAACTCATTTTTCAACAACTTCAAACTCGGCAGGGAAATTTAAGTGATTATATAAACTTGAGTGATTAAAACAAGGAAATTTAAGTGATCACATGAACTTAAATCCGCTGCTACAGCTCAGAGAGAAGCTCAAATCTTTGGAACAAATTTGTTGACTTCGAAGTTTGAGAATCACCATTTTTGGGCTGTAAAGCTGCTCATTGCCTACATGAACATAAATACAGGCAGTCCACCAGCGCTAAAGATGTGATTTTTTGTTATAACAATTAACAATATCAATGTTCTAGCGCCAAATACATGAGAACTTCTGGAGCTCAGAAAGAAGATGAATGAAATTACGACGCCAGTACTTCGGCATATTGATGCCTTTTCTTTTCTTAAATAACCGTTAAAAAAATAAAAATTGAACAACCTTATTACAGTATTACTAGGAGTTGAAACCCCTACCTTAAAATTATTGTTAAGTTCTATTAGAATAAGAACAACAAAAAAGCATCCACCTATATAGCATCCTTTGACAATAGATCATTGGTTCCTACTTTTCGGGCATTGGAGAGATCATCACAAGCATCCCCCCTTTCAAAAACAGCTGCTGCTCCCATTCCTGTGCCTGTATTTAAATTCCAAGCATTTAATTTCAGCCATATGTTGCTACAAAATTGCACAAAACAGAGACAAAAAGTGAGGGGCGTACCTATGCACATTGACACCACCCCAAAGCGACAATCTCTGCCACGGCGTTTCATCTCATGCAATAGAGTACCTACACATCGGGCACCTGCAACAATAAAAAACATCCCAGATATATCATTAACAAATAGGTAAATATATACATGTCTAAAGCATGAAGATCTGTCGAGAAATAGTTGAAAGTGAGTCTATTCTTACATTTGGCAACATAACCAAAAGTAATTCCAATTTGCATTATTATAAACTTCAAAACTGATTGGAGGATACTCTTGACGGGAAAAAGCCTGTCCGTTATGTAGAGAAAAGACAACTTATTCTACCAAAAAAAAAAAAAAAAACAAGATACCTAAGAGGCTGTTAGAATCTAACATTCCCAAACTTCACATGCGCTAAGGTATCTAGAGTCGAACACATGGAGTCTTGGAAGAAAAGATAGACACTAATTGGGAAGAATGGACAGAATTAGCACCAATGGACATATTTTCCATTGCCATAGCAGTCTCAAAGGAATTCAAAGGAATTAGCAAATTCCACCTTACTCTGTTAAACAGATCACCATCTAGAACCCCCCCCCAAATCATGAGAACTGAAAGAGAGCTGAGATATAATATTAAGAACATAGTAAGCTATTGAAGCACTCCCTTGCATCCACATGGCACAAAGTATACTGTGCCTTTAATATAGTTGCTTATATTTAAGAAATCTCAAATAAATTTATTACAGAAAGATGATTCCAATAACGGAATACCCAAATATCAAATTAACTGCAGTTCAACATTAGAACAAAAATAACAAAGACACTACCTGTTGCACCTAGAGGATGCCCAATGGCCATTGCACCACCGTTGACATTGATCTTTTCTGGATCGAGCTCCAACTTCTTACGGCAATAAACAAACTGCGAAGCAAAAGCCTGCCCAAGGAAAAATAAGAATTGGTAATGCAAATGGACTGCAGTTCTGGAAGTTGTAGAAACAAAGGTAGTTGGACAAATACAGAATTACAGACATATATCCGTTTTACCTCATTTATCTCAAAAAGATCAATGTCACTAAGTTCTAGACCAGCAGCCTTCACTGCAGCTGGAATTGCAACAGCTGGGCCAATGCCCATGATGGCAGGATCCACACCCAGAGCAGCAAAAGTCCTGCAAGACCCAAAAAAAGGATTCCATGAGGGGACAACACAGCACTATTCTCACTATTTTTTTCAATTAATAAATGACAACTTAATAAAGTAAATAAAATAAAAATATTAAAAAAAAGAAAAAGATGGTGTATATGATGCATGTTCCCAAGGGATCTATTCCTTCACAAGAGACCAACAACACAAATGTTAACAGCAATATCCTTCGCTCAGAATGTGTTCATCACCCTGAATATGATGTGATAATTCTTAATTCAATATTAAAATAAGGGTACCATCTCATGCTCAGAGGCTAGATTTAAAACCCCCAAAAAAAACATGAGTTGACAGTTCAGTAAAATGGATAATATTAGAACATGAAATGCAAATTCAAATTCCATGGTCAAACATAACAAATTCGTATAAATAGTAGTGAGTCTCTCTCTTTTTTTTTTTTTTCCTTATTGTCAAAGCAGGAACCGCTGTGCAAGTCAACATATTTTATAAACAAGGCTGGTCACTATGAGATAGTCTACCCAAATGATCTGAAATTTGAGACATCATATGCACACCACCACAGGAAACCCACACATTCATGGTAGCAGGCCAGAAAGCATTTGAAACTGATTACATACTCTACTGAGTGTGAGCTGGTCCTCACAATTCAATGATTCTTAACATTAAATTGATATACGTTAAATTTTAAAATCCAAAGCACAAGGCTTCTAATGTTGATTTTGAACTTGTAAAAACTGTTCATAATCATAAAATTATGTGCCACTTCCATAATTTCAAGTTGCAGCACCTTGAGATAGATAAATTATTCCCATAAATATAGAAGTTCCATACCTGAACACACCGAGGATGGGTAGACCTTTTTGCAATGCCACACTTCTTTTCATGAGCAACACAGCCCCAGCACCATCACTTACTTGGCTAGAATTCCCTAAAGAACGGACATCACACAGTGAATGGCTTGAAGTAAACTGTTAACATAACAAGAGACCATCTGCTGTTATCACATACCAGCAGTGGTGGTTCCATCTTTCTTAAATACAGGCTTCAGTTTTGCTAGATCTGATAATGATGTGTTAGCGCGAATTCCATCATCAACGGAGACAGTGACTGGTTTCTCATTTCCAGTTTTTGGGTCCACAATCTTCAAACATGAAAGTTATAGAGCAGTGAGCCATCGCAAATTAGACGAGCATCTCCATAGAGACGCAAATGCAAATAAAGATGCATACTTTTGCTAAAGACAGAAATAAACAAAAAATACCTTTGTAGCCACAGGGATAATTTCATCCTTGAATTTGCCATTAGCAGTAGCAATAGCAGCCTTCCTATGAGACTCAACCTAGAAACATAAATTTTTTTTTTATCAATACATAGAAATACTGTTCACAACATGTACCACTTTTGGGCTAGTTATTTAAGTCAACTTACTGCTGCCTGATCTTGTTCCTGTTTAGTCACTCCAAAACGATGAGCAACATTTTCTGAAGTAACACCCATGGGCAGAAGGCAATTTTGGGCTTGCTCAAAGAGCTTCACCTGTCATAATCAACAATACCATAAAGGTCCCATCCAAAACAGTCACTGACAAACCTTGTGAAAGAAGGGAAATTTGATAGAAAGAGAAAGCATACTTTTGGATTCACATCTCCATCCCAAGCCATTGGATTAATTGTCATGGATTCCAAACCAGCTCCAATGCCTATATTGAAAGGATTCAAAGGTAGGTATGCCATTACAAATAACAAGACAATTCTAATACAACACTGCAACAAATAGAGCTGTATATTCTTTCTTACCAATGTCATAAAATCCTGCTTTGATAGCCGCAGCTACATCAGCAACTGCCTGAAGCCCAGACGAACATTGCCTGTTAACAGTCCTAACAGGCACAGTTTCTAAAACAGACATAACATCCCAACATATATAAGCAACAACCCAACAAGACAAAACAATAATCATTAAGGAAATGAAGAAAATAAACAGACCAGGAAAACCAGCGTAGAACGCAGCCATCCTGCATTCGCTTGCTCTTTGAGATCCTGGTGCCAACACTGTACCAACAACAATATCCCCAACTTCACTTGGGTTCAAATTCGTTCTCTCTATCAATGCCTACACATACAAAAATAAATACCAGCATATTCAAGCAATTTAGCTGAACTCAAAACGACTCAAATTGCAATTAAAATAATCAAACCAAATTAAAAACTACAAAAAGAAAACGACCTTCAAAACAGTAGCAAGTAAATCATCAGCATGGGTGTCCTTAAAACCGCCACGTTTGGACTTGCATAGCGGAGTTCGATAAGCTCTGTTTAAATCAACAACAACAACAATAATAACAATCAATTACTACTTAACAAGCTCAAAATGACTATTTACTAATAAATGATATACCTATAAATGTTACTAAACAAAAAAAGAAAGGAACTTACGCTACAATCACAACATCATCCCCGTAGACCGATGTCCGGTGATAGGCAGCGCTGTCTCCAGCTAAGCATGCCGATGCCTGGTTTCAATATCCCAAATAAAATTCATTATCAAATACAAAAACCAATACGATTTGAATAACTTCAGATCACATGAATAGCAATAAGCATCAAATTAAAACAAAAAAGGACAAAATTATAAGCTCAAAAGCAACAAAAAATCACTGAATAAATTAGGACTTACGGAAAGAGAGGGTTCATAATTGTGAGAAGAAGGACGAAGGTGATCCAGAAGAACTCTTTGCCGATTGATCGCTTTCTCCATTTTTGTTCTTTTTGTTATCAAAGCAAAAGGGAACGTTTCGATTTCGTTTTAGCAATCCAAATGAAGAGAGGTCGGTTTTTATATTATCGGCGGTTAATAATACAAATAATCGTATATACTAAATATACATTTATTTTTTAAATAAAATAACTATATATATATTATTTTATATACAATAATAATAATAATAATAAAAGTAATAATAATAAATTTATTAAATAATAATAATCAAATAAAGATTTTTTAGTTTGAATATAGCATATGAAATAGTAATAGAGTAATTTTTTAGTATAATAAATTAAGTAAAGTGAATTATTTTGTATGAGGATCAAAATTATGGGATGATTTAATCAAATATGATCAAATTAATTTTATATATTTAATATTAGGTAAGGTTTTTTTTATTTTTTTTAATGCAATCAAATTGATGAAGTGGGGCAGAGAAGATAAGATATTATGACGCAGCAGCTGACGTGGCCGATATTTCTGTTGAGAGTTAGGGGATGAACGAGTCAATTGTTTTTCTCTTCCCTATTCTCGCTAGTCTGCGAGTGCGACCACGAACCCTTTTATTTTTTAAACTAAAAATATAAATATAAGCTCTTATGGAAAGAATAAGAAACAGAGAATTGTATTATTATTTGTATAGTAATATTTATCTTGAAGATATATTTTCTTTTGTATATATTATAATAATATTTTTGAGATAATTTTGCACATCTATTGAAATTAAATTATTTTCAAATGATTTTAAGACTTCATCTCTTATGTTGATTTGATTTTTTATAAACATTTCATAAATGCTAGTCTAAAAAATAAACTAAAAAATAATAAGGAAATCTTTTAATTGTTTAGATTAATTTCAAAATTTTTTCTTAAAAATATATATGCACACTTAGAATAATTATTTATGATTATAAATTTATTTTAATAACTAATTATTGAGTGATTGTATGCGTTTTTGTTACTATATAAGATTGTTGATTATGATTATCCATATCATTATCATTATCTTATCTAATAATTATTATAAATAATTTACTAATCTACATATTACAATAAAAAATAATATAATATGTAAATAAATAAATATGATTTATCAATTCAGTAAGAATTAAAATTTTCATTCCTAATCTTCAAAATATTTATAAAAATATATTATTAAAATATTTTTATAATGAGATTAAAATATGAAAAGTTAACAGAGAGCTTTTTAATAACAAAAATAAATTTATTTAGTGGAAAAAAACAACTACTAGTTGCTATAATTGTTACAATTTATTGAACTTTTGCATTATAGTATAGAGTTTTACTTTGTTATTTCTAAAAAAAAAAAAAGTTCTGAATAACAAAATGCTTTATGAGGGGTTTCACGTGCTTATGGAGAGCGTTTCTCTGGAACGATGGCTATGCAAATCTTGGAATGCGTGCCGGCTTGGGATGGGTGATTGATATTATCTATCTGGAAAGAGATGTTGACATGGCGCATCAATTGGCTTCACTGTGCTTGCGAAACTATCATTATTTATAGTAATAATTTCTAAATAAATTTAAAATTACATTTTTATTAAAATTAACATTTATTAAAATTAACATTTCCGACCTTGGTAAAATTTATATTTTAAATGTCTCAAAATAATTGATAATTTTTTTAATTAATAATTAATCAAATAATTATATCATATACTCTTATTAATTGATATTTATTTTTGCAGTATCAATAAATTTCTGTTTATATTTTTTATTTGGAATTTATATTTTCGATACAAATTATACTATTCAATAAATTTTTTTAAATTTCAATAATAATTTTCCTACTAATATTTAACATTGTCACTAATTTTTGTAGTTTAAATAATAACAATACTTTATTAATGTTAAAATAAAAAATAAATTAGAGCATTTTAGTAAAAAAAAAGTGATTAAAATACACAATAAAACTTTTTTAATTTCCGTGAAAATAAAATTTTGTCAATCATTTTGAAAATAAAATAGAATATAAATAATAATTAAATTTTAATTATTATTTTATAAAATTATTGTCAATTTAATAAATAATATAGTTATAATTAAATTAGAATAATAAATTTTAGTAATAACATACTTTTTTATGTTATCAGGTGTTTGTAAACTAAATAAAATTATTATGAATATAATTTTTTTTACATTGTTAAATTTTTTAAAGTACTTTATGTGAGCAACTTCTATATTATTAGACTTTCTATATTGTTTGATTAATTGAAAAAATTAAATATTTAATTATTAATTTATTTGACAAATCAAAAAATAAAAATATATTATATTACTAGTTATTAAAAATATTATATTACTAATATAATTATTTGATAAATGATAAACACTCATTTAAAACTAAATTTGAGATCAAAATTAATTATATATATTGTTTGATTAATTGATAAATGAAAATATTCATTTTAAATTAAATTTTAAATAAAAAAATAATTATATACATTAATCACCGTTTTTTTTTAAATGTGTTGAATGGATCCTTTTAGATTGCTCAAAACTAAAGAAATTATAATATACACCATGTTAGAGATTATTTCTTTTTTTTTTTTTTTGCAGTAGCAATAAATTTTGTAACAATGTTAATATAACATTTTCATTAATTTATTTTAATGTTATAATTTATTATGTTTATTGATTTATTGAATTGTTAAATTTTGAAAGTAAAGATTGTGGATAAATTTTGAACTAATTAAAAAATTGTGAATATAATTATTAAATAGAACTATCGTTTCATTTTGTTAAATTGAAAAACACTTCAATACATTAAAAATAGAAATATTACATGAAAATATATGAACATATTTTATTTATATATTTAATAATCTTAATCAAATTAATTGTAATCCAATAATATACTACTATATTTAAAATAAACACATTTCAATCGAACAAATTTTATACAATAAAAATAAAAGTCTTGAGTCCAATATATATGTTATAAAAAAGAAATTCTCATACTACTCAAAAGTGTGAGGACTAACCACGGCTCAAGAAATTTCTCGAGTGAGGAAAAATAAATAAAAAAGACATAACATTTAAAATGATACTGTTTCATCTCTGTTCACACTTGGCAGGCCCATCTCATAGAGCTGTGGGATGCAGATAAAAAATTTGTCCACTGCAAACTTGATCCACTGAAAGGCCCATTAATGAGGCAGATCGCTGTCAGGTTTCAAGTCTATATTTCTTAAAAGATCTGCCCATATTTTCTTGATAAACAAATGTTTTTTTAAAAAAAATTATTTTCATAATTCTTCCATAAAAAAAATATCATAATTACATTTTGAAACATTTCCCTTAATATAAGGTATGGTTTAAATCTAGGCGTCCGTCGATTTTTACAAGTTTTTCACTCTTAATTATGATAAAAAAAAATTATGAATAAAGGGTTCTCTTTCATTCTAAAAAGTTATCAAAGAAAAAAAAATGCCACTTTGGCTAAAATTTAATTTTGATTTTTATCATGAAAATTAACAATCCTTTCTTTTAACTTTATGCACATAGGTAGAGAGCGTATAATATAAGTAATACACACATTAATAAAGTTTTATTTTATAGTTTTAAATAAGGGAGATAAATCCTGAGCATCAATTTGGCTGTCGAGTGTGTTCACTATGCAGAATATTTCATCTTAGTAATTAGATTATGAAGAAAACACTGTTGAGTGTTTGATTAAATAATATTATAATTATTTTAAAATTATAATATTATAAATTAAATTTTAATTAAAGTAAAATTAATTAAAAAATACGAATGTTTCCACACATTTTTTAAATTATTTTTTAGTTTCGATGTTCCCCTTGGTTTCTAAGCTCAAAATGTTTTCCTTGTTTCTATACACATCATCATCATGCAATGTGCTCTTGAATTTAAGCTCAAGCCACTAGACTTGGCCAAACATCTTTTGCTTATTGAGAGAACCAGAAGTTGCATGCAAAAGGAAAATCAATGAAGAGAAATAATAAATCGTTTATGTTTCGTTATATATCACTATAAAAAATTAACTATTTTGTGACAATTAATATTGTCACATAATTTTAAAAATCGTCACAAATAAATTTTTAATCACAATAATTATTAGTATTTCAAATGAAATTCTAATACCATTTATTATGGTAAGATTCGTGCGGGAGTGTATATATATATATATATATATTGTTAATTTGTTGTAAGCATAAAATTTGAGATACAGACTTTTAATGAGAAAAATAATTTTAGTTTCTAATAAACTATCATGAAGAATATACAAGATTGACTAAAGCATTAAAAGAGACTAAATTAGTGACTATCAATGAGGATGATAGATTCTGGATAAAGTGCTATTAATACCATTCGTTTAGTTATTGATATAAAGCAAATATGTTGCACAGGAGTAAGTCATTATAGTTCAAGTTCATTCATAAAATTTGAAGAAAAAATTGTATTAATTAAAGATATGTGAAAAGTGTTGATGTTAGAATATCTTCAATCCACTGTTTATTCAACCTATACTTTTTATTATAAAGAGTGATTAAAAAAAATTAAGATTTCAATCTACTCTATAACGTTAAATTATGGTTAAAGAGTGAGTTTAACTCTTTATATATAAAAAGTCAAAATTCACTATCTATACAAAATGTAATTAATACAATTCAGTTTTTCATATATATCAATAATTGTTATCTTATTTTCTATTGGTTTTTTTTAAAATTTTTTTCTCTCTTTACCCACAATATTCAAAGACATTTTCATTAAATGCTTTTATGAATAAAACAAAATGAAAAGTGAAATATAAATAGTCTATTAGACTTAAATAAATTTATTTGCTCTTTATATTTAAAAATTATTTAAGATTCTCTTTATTACTCAAAATATGTTATTCATTTTAAAGAGCATCATTGGAGTTGCCCTTAATGCTTTTAATAAGGTGATTATTCAATTGATTAGTTTAAATGTAAAAAAGAAAGAAAAAGCTTGTTGCTTGTGTTCTCTTCCACAATTACAATATATTTGTGACAATATTGATGGTTTAAAAAGTGATATTAATGATGAAAGAGATTATTACAACTTTTTATGAACATAAAAACTCTAAAAAATCACGTAATAGCAGTAATAGTGGAGTATTTCGAGTAGTGGTGAAAAACAGTTTATGTGAAAATTATTATAAAGAAAAAATAAAATGATCACGAATAGACTATTGTTTGCTATTATAACATGAAAACCCACATCAATTTTATTTTATAAAATGAAGAATTATTTAGAAAAATTGAAGAATAAGAAACTGAAACTATAAAAATTATTGAACATAACTGTGATACTGAATTTAAATGCGAAGTGATGAATATTAATGCAATTGAAAATTTTCAAGAAAATTATATGATACATGGTTAATAGATTCCACTTACCAATTTTCTATTTACTCAAAGAAGAAATAATTTAATTTATTGAAAAAAAGAAAGAAGAATATGTCATCCCAGCCAATGGTGAGAAGATTGAAGTTAAAAATATTAATAGAATAAAGATTAAAATGCGTGGTAATAATATAAAAATATTTAATAAAATAAAAATTTATTGAAATATAAATATTCTATTGGAAATGAAATTATAAGAGTTCACTGTGGTGCTCTTTCAATTACAAAGAGTTTGAGGTTATTGAATCAATAAAATCTTTACAAATTTATAAGTGTACTTCCCGTCCTAAATTGATAGATTTGTTTCTTTTTACACACAAATTAAGACATATTAGGTATTTTGATTTAAGTGATTGTTTTTACTCAACTTTTCCTATTATACTCTTGCATTAGATAGAGATAAATAGTATTTATTAAATAATCTTGTAATTTGTTACTCTCTAATGTAAAATTAAAAATGATTGATATTACTAATAAATGAAATTATCAAACCATAGGCATTAAAATTTCAAATTTTATTTTAACTTCAATAAGTGTATTAAATAATTGTTGTTTATAAGTGTTGATAACTATATAATTAAATAAGGGTAAAATAGAAAATCAAATAATTAAACACTTTCTAAAAAAGGAAACCAATCTAAATATTGAGCATCTAAAAAAGGAAAATAATCCTATCAATTTGGAATAGAGGGAGTAACATAATATTAGTGGTTCAATGTTTGGTGGAGCTTGCAATAAAATAAAGACTTGAAGGTTATTTACAACGACTAACACTACAATATTATATAGATCATTATATTATAACATCATAATTAATATAATTTTAAAATATTTAGATAATGATTTATTAGTTTTAGATCAATTTTATTTTAATAAATTATTTAAATTAATATAAAAATTATCACAAATAGTTAACATATTATACATATAATTTAAAATTTTATATAATGTGATTGTAATATAATAGTATATATGTCAATTTGTTTGTAAGAAAAGGTTGGATTTGAAGATTAAGTAGAGATATATTCTTTATGATTTGTAAGGTGAAAGTTTGTTGGTTCAGCCCATAAAATACTTAATTAAAGAATTTCATGGCTAAGGAAAAAAGTAATAATAAAAAAATGAAAAGGAAGATTCCAGTTTTGCAAACAGCAAAACCAATTGAGAAGATTTTGTTAAGGAATCAGTTATGTAGGCTATGGCCATAATGTGTGGGTATGTCACAAAGAACATTTGTGAGAAAGAGAGACTACTATTATAGCCATTTTGTGAGGTTAAAATTTATTTGTGAAATGAGGTTAAATAAATTGTGATGATTAATATTTTTTTTAGAGTGATTAAATAAAAAGATTTGTTAGTATTCTTAGTATCTGTATTATTTATGTTATTAATATTATATGAAATTTAAATTCAATCACATAAATTATTTATATTTCTTCACCATATTTTGGGTGGGGTCTTGTGATAGCAACATCATTATTAGGGCAGATGGAATTCTAAAGCCCTCACCCTTTCTCTCTGAAAAAACAAAGCAAAACGTCACAATTACTCTTTCCTTTCTCATCATAGACATTGATTTAATCAACAAAAGCAGGAAGGAAGCAGTTTGCCTAATATTTTCTTCTGCAACAGACGCTACCTCCATATCTTCTGCATTATTTTTTTGTATCAGATTGCAGTGTCTGTTCAAAAATTAAAGCAAAACTTATATTTAAAAATAAATAAATAAAAGACAAAATAATATATAAATAGAATGAAACAATATGTAATTGCATGCCTAACCAGCCTCAGTTTGCCTGAACCTTTCAAGCCCAATCTTACATCCTACAGTCTTTATATCTTGCTGCACCTGTGCTCGGAAATCACCGTAAGTGAAAGGCTTGTACTTTGAGCTTTGAATCACACTCCCTTCAGCTGGGAATACAAAGTAGCATATCGAAAATCGCTCCTCATTTTTGTTTGCTTTCACTCTATGCTTAGCACTCTTGTATTTGTCGTCGCTTATAGCCTAAAACAAGTTGAAACTTTTTCGTTAAAAACATTGTTCGAAAAAAAGCTACACTGGAAAGGAACACATATGTATGGGTTCGTGAGATGCATATTCATGGGCTTGACGCTATATCGAATTCAAAACTTTAAGGTAGTAGGTGCGTCTCATTAGCACCATATTTAACCGATGTGAATATTTACACTCACACTTTCTATCTAGGTTAATTCCACATAATTATCTATATTAAATCTAGCGAGCCCATGAAAACAAAAAAAGCATCTAATGAGCTTCTTGGCAAAAAATTTAAGAAAAAGGACATCTAAAGAATATAAGAGTAACTTTGAGGACCTGCATCATATCTCCAAGGTTGATAATTAGTGTGTCAGGAACAGGCTCTACAAGGAACCATTTATCATCCTTGAAAAGTTCAAGCCCACCGACTTTTCCCTGATTCAATATGGAAAGCACTGAACTATCTGTATGAGCTTCCATCCCCCATATCTCATCAGCCATAGAGCACTGAGGGTACCGATAAACGCGTATGAATCCTGAGGTTTCTGATAAATAAGGCTTGGATAGCTCAGGATTCAGATTGAGGTTTTTGGCCATTGCTTCAAAGATAGTTGTGGCAATTCTAGTTAGGTGCCTTCCATAATCTTCCAACAGAAGTCTAGTGGACCAGTGGTGGAGCACACAGAAGAAGGATAAATCTTGTTAATGAAGAGGTAATAGAATAAAGAGCAATAAAAGGTATTCGTTTAAATTTTTTTTAACAATAAAGAAACCAATTTTAGCTAAGATATTATTTTCTTATGCACCAAACAGCGTAACATAAGATGTATATTAATTTTTAAAGAAAAATCATGTAAATTAAATAGCACGGTACTTTAGCAATTAATTTTGTCGGAGAAGTTTGTCAACTTTATTGGCAAAGATATCGCATGTGATGCAGAGACACATAATAGAGAGGAGGAGGAAAACATTGGAACCTTCTTATCCATTAACCATGGAAGAATCATATCATATCAAGAACAATAAAAAGAAGCGTAAGGATTTTTCCTTTTTAGGCCACTATTGATGCAGGGATTCGACATATATCATAATGGTCCATTAGAGATTCAAGAACTGTAATATGCTATATATATTTGTATTATTCTACCAATTAATTTCATCTTTTCTTCGTTCTTTTAATAAATATATATTCTTTCCGAAAAAAAAAAACAAAAAAATCACTTAAATGAAAAGTGCCAATTGTAGAATGAAACAGGCTTATTGTTTGGCTACCAATGATGCAATTCACTTAAATACCACATATATATAATAAGGATGGATTTTGTTAACATTTCATTAATTACCATTGCAATTGAAATTAATATAACACTGTGGTTCAATAGTTAGAGAAAAGTTTATTGATGCTGACCATTCAAGTCTTCTTTTTTTTGGTTTTAGAAAAGAACACGACATTCCAATCAATCAGTATGTCTCATCTTATTATGCCTTTCTTTGCCTATTCCAAAACTGTACAAATCTATAATAATAATAATAATAATAATAATAACAACAACAATAATAACATGACAAGAAAAAATGAGAATTGCTATACCTGAAAGAATCAAGCATGGGATCTTCAGCTTGAAACTGAGGGAGATGACTGAGAGGAACATTTAAACCTTCTACCCAGTTGATATTCTTAGGGCCTCTTGATAGGGCAGCCCCAGTTGAGGTAAGGGCTGGGGTACCCCAGAAGTAGGACAATGGGTTACTGATAAGGGCTTGTTTGGATTCAAAAGAAAGAGAGAAAATTTTCTTCGAAAAATCTTGAAGTTGGCCAAGAAGGGTTAAGGGAATCTCATGGTTGACCAAACGGAACAGGCCCCAGTTCTTACAAGCTTCTTCAACGTTGTCTAGGTTGATACACTGGAGATCTATAAGAGGGATCATAGGATCAAATTCTTGAATTTCTTTGGTGCCGTTATCTTCGACATCAACAAACTGATCATCAGGGCTTGTGTTTTGTTCACGAAACACAGGGGGGTAGGATTCAGGGAACATGTTTGTTGTGGGTAAACACTAAAACACAGATACCAAAGGACATTGATTATTAATATATATATATATATATATATATATATATATAGGGCGTGGACAGAGGGAAAAATTAATATCACGTATTCTGGCAGTGGGAGGGGGTCCATATTAGTTTGTTGGGTGAAAGGCGTCCACGTGGGTATTGTCCACTGTCGTATTGACCTATTGTCCCGAGCGTTGGTAAGTTGATTCTTGAATGAATCTTTGAGGTTGGGCTTGAGTGGAAAGCTGCAACTTTGTTTCTATATATCCCTGGATTGGTCCCCTCATACAGTACCTGACATACAAAAGCAAAAAAGCCACCAGCCCATTGTCGAGTTGTTATATATCATTATTCTTCTTATAACCTTAAGGATCAATCCCAGAACTGAATTTGCTTTTCATATCATTCGTTAGAGTTAGATCATGTTTGGCATTGCTATTTCAAAAACCTAGTATTGTTAACTAACACGATTAATGTTTTTGAGTTCTGACTATTCATAAAAAATAGTTAATTAACTCATTAAGAGTTAAAAATAGACTTATTAAAAAATCGGTTGAAATTAATTAAAATTAGAAAAATTATTAATCAAAATTGATGAAACAGATCAAATCAAAACTATCTCGTTTTGTGAAATATTTAAAGTTATACTTAAAAAATTTAAATATTAAAAACATTTTTTTATTATTCATCATATTATTCTATTCTATTCTTTTTAAATTTTTTTTATTTTTTTAAAATTATTATTGAACTATTTAAACTGATCAAATTGAAGACTAATCAATCAAATTAGTTTAACCAACAATCCAATTTAAGAAAAGAGAGAAGCACAAAAAACAATGTACATGGAAAAAGGATCCAGGAATAATATCTGTCGACAGATGTGAACAAAAGAGAATTGATTAAAGATTCATTATGTTGCTTTTTTTTGGCTTAATCAGTAGAACTTATTGATAAAAATGCTGAACGGTAGTAGTAGTGGTGATGGAACAATTCCGAAGCCAAGAAAGAAATGGGTACCAGCAAATTGCAATTGTCAATTTTGGTGGTGGTAGCAAGGCAGTGTGGTCATAGACTGGCTGTATCATGTGTGTGTATAATTGCAAATGGTAATGGCTAGCCCCATTAGGAAGCCTCCAGAAACAAGTTCTCTTTCAATTCTTTATTTAGAGCATTCAATAAATGGGTTACACACACAAATTATTTGTTTGTTATTTTTGTTTTTTTAGACATGTTTCACATCGTTATTATAAAAATCTGATTTTATTTATTAAATAAAAATATTTTAAAATTTTAAAAATATTTTTAATACTAATGAAATTAGTTTAGTTATATTATGAATTTAATTTAATTGTTATCGATAAAATCTTTAGGTATTAACTTTATAAAATCAATTTTTAACTTATGAAATTCATATTAGAAAAATTTATAATTAATTAAAGAAATTCTTCTAATAAATTTGATTTCGAAATCAGCTATTGACAATAGTATCGCCAAACATGCCCTTAATGACAAATCCTTCTAATTTTATTCATTGAAGTCATGAGTTTGATTAGTTTTGTTAATTTATTAATTGGATATAATCCACAATGCGTTGAAAATTAGTAAATTAGGAAAGAATTACATATATCCCTTAAAGCATATAATATAATGGAAATGACAAGGAAAATCATATGTGCTAACTGTCGATCTAAATTGATGGTCAAGTATACATCATAATAAGTGAAAGTTATATCACATCAACCCATTCTTTACATAGTGGGAATCCAGGCTTCCATAGCTCCCACTTAGTGCTGTCTATACAATACAAATCAATGATTTTTATTCATTTTGTAGTGTAATTATCAAGTTTCTATCTAATAATGTTACAAGTTCAATTTCTAGCTTCATTTAAAAAATATACAAAAATTTTAATTTTATGAATGAATTTGACAAAATTAAAATAAGCCCTATTATCTAAATAAAAATATATTTTTTTTACATCCATTTATGGTTTAGTTATAAATTTATCTAATAAATACTGAAAATGTTTAAAATTATGAAAAGTTCATTCTTTGGTATTAATGAAAGATCCAAAAAAAGTCATTATTTTTCATTTAAATTTTCCTCTATTTATGTTGAACGAGAATAGACTTGCTATCCTTATGTGCTATGAGACTAATAAAGAAGAAAAAATGGAAAAAAAAGTAATGAAATACCATAACTTAAACAATACCTATTTTTAAAATGCTATGAGACCAATAAAGCAGGTATTGATTGTTGTGGCATTTCACTACTTCTTTTCTCTCTTTTCATATGCATTCATGCATATGTGGTATGTATGTGTTTGTGGGTGGGTGTATATATATATATATATATATGGCTCATTTGCGCATTAGTTAGGTTAATTATAGATGAAATCATGTTATGTTGATATGCTTTAAGAACAATTCAATTTGCCGCCATTCATGATCAATCGAGTAGACCAAAACGTAATAATGAGTCAAGTAAGGTTAGCCATGCATACATAAATTAAATGCGAGAGAAATCTAACTAGTTAACTTAAGACAATTAGATGCAAAAGAAATCTCTATGATTAAGTTAAAAGATATTAAGGCCGAGAATAGACCTAATTTAAAAGATTTGGCAAATCAACGACTTGATCAATTATTGCTACTGTTGTATGTATGAAACGTTATATAATTTGCCAAGTATAAATTTGCCAGGTGCATGTTGCATTGTCGGTATTGATATGTCATATCCACTAATTTTTACTTTCTGAATTGAAATATTCATATCATGTCTCATCCATTATATGGATTTAGAAGTCTTAGAGAGAGAATCTACAAGATGAAAGATAAGCATATAAAAATTAGTTTAATATTAATGTATAATGAGCAATAATAGTTAGTTGCGTGATAGAATTTTAGTTGTATACACAAATTTCCATATAAGAACTGTATTGTATTGAAATTCTTAACAAACCATCAAGAACTATGTTGAATATTGAGCCACTAAGTTTGATATGTATGAGACTAAATGATAGGTTTGACGAGAATAATATATGATGACATGTTATGAAATCTCCAAGGACAGGTTTCTATGGATTTTGTTGGCTTGGTAGGAAATGTTAGTCATAAAAAAGCTCCCTTACTTTTCGCCAAGATCTTTGAATGCCTTAGGGATAATGATATTGTTGAATAAAAGATTTTTTAAGATTAGACTTGCTACGACTTTAAATCTTCTTACACTGTGTTTGATAAAATTTCCAAATAAATTCTAAAATTATGAAATTTTTTTATTGTAACAAAATCCTTAATCAAAATATTTTTTCACTTTTCTTTTTTTTTCCTTTTTTCTTCTCTCTCTATTCTATATTTTTTATATTTATAAAAATTTTAAAAAATAACACAAAAATATTTTTATAAAATAAAGTATTTTATTGAATTTTATGCTTTGTAGTATTGATTTAAACCAAACGTAATATTAGTATCTAATTCCAATATGACTCCCAATTTTAAATCGTAACAAATATATTCTTGAACTATTTATAATTATTTTAAAGTTTTCTATTTATTTTTGAGAAACAAGTTTTTCTCTAACAAATACTACTTGTAGAAACTAGAAAGAAACATATAATTATGTGCTATTCATAATTATTTAGAACTATTGTCTTACATTAGTGGTAATGATGATATTTAAGATACAAAAGGAATAATACAGTTTCTGAAAAGAGAGAGAAAGAAATATTAATCACAATATTTTAATATGTGCAGCATCTTTATCACCATTAGATTTGCTGATGATTGCTAAAAAGTTCATATTGATATTAGGGGTGGAAATTAAATTAAATCAAATTGAATCGAAAAAATAAAAAATTGAATTTCTAAAAGAATGCAAATTGAATAAATTTACAAACTGAATCGAACAGAATCAATCTGATTCGATTTAATTTTAATTCAGTGTAGTACAAATAAATTTTTTGAATAATTTAAAAATATTTTTAATATAGATAATAATTCTTATAATAAATTTTAAGATAGCTCTAACACAAATAACAGATTTTTATATGTTTTAATATAAATAATTAATTTTAAATAGGATTCAATCATTTTAGTTTCATTTCATATAAATTCAATCTAATTTGATTTAATTTTATTAAAATTGGTCAATTTGATTCAATCAAAATTTTTTTTTTTACCTAAAATCAAGCCAAACTAAACTAACCAAATTTTTTTTAGAAAAATGAACCAAACTAAAGTTATATATAAACTGAACCGAATGAATCAAATTGATTTGGTTCGACTGATTTTTTCAATTTCCACCTAATAATAGTGTTTTCGGAACTAAATTAGAATAATTGGTTGACCCAATAAATTGAGAACTGACCAATGATTCGGTTTGGTTCAGCCCAGTACAATAAACCAATCAACTAAAAAATCGGTTAAAACTGAATAAAATTGATCAAACCGAAAAGCACTTGAAATTGAAAATTGGACCAAATCAATTCAATCTAAAACTATATTATTTTATGAAACTATTAAAATTTTTAAAAAATTATATTATTTTATTTAAAATTTAAATTTGAAAAAGTAGTTTTCATTATTTTATCAGTTTATATATTTAATTTTTTAAATATTATTGATATATGTCTTAAAAAAATAAAAGTACTTTATTGAATCAAAATGATTAAATCAATCAAATAATAATTAAATTTTAAAAACATTGCTAATAGTAACCACCCCTAATTGACACTATTTAGAATATATGTCTTTGACTCTAAAAAACTGTCCAAATAGTCATAAAAAGCTTAAGTGTATTTTGCATGAGGAAACAATAAATTAAATTAATATTTCAAAATTGTATTTAAAATTTTATATGGTATTTACTGGACCTGCAAAAATAAAAAATAATTTAAACTTTAGAACACATTCAACCCTATAATTTTTTTTTACATTGACTTTATGTTTTTTTAAATATAAAGTTGCTGGAATTGAATGGATAGTTTAAAAATGTAAATGCACATATTCATCACTAAAATAAATATGCTCCTAAAAATTTTTGAAAAAGTTTAGCAACTGAGGTTGCTTTGTCTCTATAAATTTTTAATTTTTAATCTTTATCTTTCTTTTTTTCTTTTTTTAGAAAAATCACAGCGGATCATCCTTTTAAGCTAGCATAGTCGTTTTTCTTTACTTTGATTTTTATTATTTATAATATAATAATTATTTATATGTACTAGTTTTTGAGTAGATATAATTTTTTAAAATCTATCTATGTTAGATGCTTTTAGGTGAAATTTTTATTTCTATCATTTGGTTGTCTTTTTTATTGGTATAAGATCTTTTTTTTGGCAATTAATTTATAATTTTATTAGTGTTCGAATCAATTGTACAAAAAAAAAAAATTATTATTTTTTATTAAATATAATACAATCTTTCAAGTCGAAATTATTATTCTTATTTTTTTATTGACAAATTATCTTAAAATTTCATTTATAGAATAATACAAAATCCAATAGATTAATATTTGGTTAAAAAATTGCTATTATAGAAAATCTGATATCTAATATTCTTTTTAAAAAAAGTTTGGTTGCCCGAATCCAATTTAAAATTGCAATTGGTGACGAAATTGTAATGTACAGCTCAAGATTATTTAATTATAAAATTTGTACCTTCTTGCGGACATCTATTTCAACCCTATCACGTGGAATTAGATATTACTTCAAAAAAGGATGTTGATAGGTGACGTCATGTGGTTATGTGCAGTGCCGTTGCATTCAGGTCACATTTGATTTGTTTTTTTTTTTTTTTTTATATATAAATATATAATTTATTCATTTTAATTTATATTCAGTTTTTATATTTATTTTAATTAAATTTTAAATTTTTATTTATTTCTATGTATTCAAAAAAATTTTAATAAGTCAAATACGATCTTATTGATAACAATAATCATATTAAATCGTGTTTGATTTATTATTTGAATATAAAATTTATTCACTTCAAGTATAAAATTTATTCATTTTTTATATAGAATTTGAAGAAATTCTATAAATTTTTTATATACAGAATTTTTCTATTTTACATAAAAAATTTGTTCAAATATGTACACACTTGAACAAATTTTATTTTTTATTTATTCAAAAAAAAATTGTAGCATCCAAATTATTTGAAAAAAGAAAATAAAAAACTGTATCATCTAAAACACTCAAATATTTTTTTCATTTTCTGTACAAAATTTAAAGAAAAAATTATTTGAACAAATTCTATTTTTTATTTGAAGAAAAAAGCAAAGAAAAAAAATTATAACACTCAAGTTACTCAAACATGTTATTCATTTTTTATACAAAATTTTAAAAAAATATTTAAATAAATGCTATTTCTTATTTAAATAAAAAAAGAAAAAACAGTGTCATTAAACACCATTTTAGTGCAACAAGAAAAAAAAAATATCAATGTAAAAAAAAAAAATTCACCTAAGACCAAATATGGGTTTTGGTGCGAAATAGCGCGGCACGTACACTTTGTCATATTTAAATTGACTAAGTAATGAATATAGATAAACTCATGATTGAAATAATAGTATTGGATTTGGATAGATATGAATAGTGAAATACTCTACCCATGCTCAAACATATATTTATGTCTTACACGCACACAGAGATATATATATATATAAGTTAGATGCATAATGTTAAAAATTATATAATTGAATTTATTAATTATAATATAACTCATATATTGCATTTGAAAAATTAGATGTACTTTAAAATTATTTAATTTTTTTGGTATTTTATTTAATTTTTTGATATATGATTTCTTTAAATATAATATGTACTATTTTAGTTAAATGTAATTATAAATTAGTAATTATATAATTTATATTTTAATTTATACAGATATTTTAAAATTATTTGGGTATAATGAGTACCCATAGGTTAGTTAAAATTTTATAGTTATGGAGATTGGTTTATTATCCAAATTAGTAGACCTCAAACTTTTGAGTAAGTGAATAAAAACAGTATTCTATGCATATTTTAAAATTCAACATCTTATTTGAATTTGAGATATTGATTAGAAAAATAATTGATCTGATTTAATTGAACTATACTATAAATTGAATTGAATTATGATAGAAAGTTTAAAATTTGGATAGTTATATATTGAGTTAAGATATTAAAAATTAAAATTTATTATATATTCTTTCTCTCTCTCTCTCTCTCTATATATATATACATAAAATTGTTACTCTGAAACTAATTGTAATATTTTCTTAAATATATTTTTTACATTAATAATTGTTAACAAAAACAAGCACTCAATTTACATTCTAAAAGAAATACCATCTATTTAAAATTATTTTCTTATATAATTATAATTAATATTAGTTTTTATTTAATTTTCTTTCATATATATTTTTTAATGATTATGTTCTTATATTTTTTTTTTTATCTTTTGCAAATATTTCAAAAGATGATCATCTTCTTTTCATATTATCAAAGAGTTCTCAAACAATTTTAATAAAGTATTAGTGCTTGGAAACTCATTAGAAATTAAATTCATAATATTTTGATATTTAGAGAATGTGATGCTATTGAATTAATTTTTTTTGAATAAAGATAGTATCTTTTTATCATTATTTGTAATTTAAATAGATGTATTGTTGTGAAATAAAGCTTAATTATTACTTTTATTTAATTAGATGGTTTTATATAATTTATTAACATTAAATTTATATTATAAGTATGATATGAAAATTAGAATAACCGATTCATTATAATCAGAAATCCGATTATTTATATTGATTTAATTTTTTTTAAAATCTTGATCTAACAATATTTAGGACAAACAACAAAATAACTAGATATTTGATCTACATCTACCTCTATTTCCATCTAAGATTTGGAAATCAACGAAACTGGGGGCCCTTATTTGGGCCTGGAATCTTTTATATTCTTGTGTGCTTCCAATCACAAACCAATTTGTTATTGTGGCTCAATAGGCCGGGGACCCATCTCTTCCTAATGTAGGATGACCCAGCCGGACATATGGGCTATTAGCCCATACCCCATGCCACCTAAAACACTAGGCCTATCTCAAGTGCCTTGAGTTGGTGGGTGCGTGGCCATTTAAATAGGAAGAATGAGCGCATGCATCTCCAACATATGCATGTATTGTACATAAGGATGGATGGTCAGAGGTTGGAAGATTTTAGAGAAGGGTTAATTACTTTCAACATTTGATGTTTGTCATGTTTAACTAAATTATTTTTTACTTTTTAATGTTTCATTAAGTTATCTTTCACATTTGCTTCATTATACTAAAAAGTCATTTTGTTATTAAAAATCTTTTTTTTTTTTCCGTTAAATTCATTTGAATGTCGGAAGCACTTTTTAATATAATGAGGTAAACGTGAAAAATTACTTAATATAATATTGAAAAGTGATAAATAATTTAATTAAATATGACAAATTTCAGGAGGTTTAAAGTAACTAACTTAATAAAAATGCAAAACTCATTTTTGACCATATTCTCTTAGATTAATGAAAAAAAAATATTTTTAGCATTGAAATGACTCTTAGTATTATGTGGCAAATGTGAGAGATGGTTTAATATAATATTAAAAAATGAGATATGACTTAATTAAATATGAAAAACGTTAGAGAATTCATAGTAATTAATCTTTTACATAATTTGATCATAGGATAGAGAATTACAAGTTTATGGAGACATTTTAAAAAGAAAAAAAATTCTTAAAAATATTGTGGTAAGAGTTTATGAAAAATATCTTAAAATTTTTAAGATAAACTTATTAAAGTAATAATTGATAGTAATTATATGACATGTCTATTATAATTTATACACATAAAGACATGCGATAGCTTAAAATTTCATAATTCATAGTTAAATAATCATTTAAATACAATAAAAAACATGAAACTTAAAAATGGGTTAATGAACAATTATAAGATACTTAAAAGTTACATCATATTCTCAAACTGTATGCATAATATCACTATCTAATGCTCTCACATTTTACTTGTAAAAAAAAAAAAAAAAGGAAATGAATTTTAAGGATAAAAAGATATTTTTAATTTTTTTCCATAACCATGGCCTTAGAATTTGAGTTTCAGCTTTTTAAAACATTTAGATCTAAATTCATTACAAACATGACTTTTTTTTTTTTCAAGCAATTAGCAAATTCGATTTTGGATTTCAATTTTGTTTGATTTTGTGTGATTCTCTGTAATCTTGAACAATTATGCTCCAATTTTTACACGAGATAAGATTCTACATGGAATCTCAATCTTATTTTAAAACAGTCTAATGACAAGAAAAAAATTAATTTTTCATGATGTTGTCTAAAATTTACAAAATAAATAATTCTTTATCCAATTTTGATCAATTTGTGTTAATATCATCAATGATCAAATTTAAGCTCTAATTAAGCTCCATAAGTTGATGAGATGGACGTCCCATAAGAAGTGGTTGTAGAAGAAAGCGATCAATGCAAACTTTTTGTTTTTTTCTTATGCAGCATCTGTCTTAATTTTTTTTTTATCATTAATGATATTGATATAAATTTGACCAAATAATAGAATATTTTACAAGTTTTAGATTTAATGTGAAAAAAAATAAAAAGATTGGGATTTATTTTTGTCAGTATGCCTTTTAAAATGTTCCAAATTTATCAAACAATTTGGCATTTTACAAACAAAAAAGTTTTGATATTGTATGATAATTGAATTCATAATTTAATATCTGAACCTCTTATCTTATGAGCTCATTGAATTGATATAATTATTGAACTAATGATTTTTCAGCAAGAAATGGTATCCTATTTGAAACAGCAAACACAAAAAAACGAATGAGGAAAGAAGTCAAATTTATTAATTAATGGTGAAGCCAACAAAAAAGACGAGGAAATCAAGAAGAAACGGCAGCAGTTTCTTTGTTTTTTCTGAACGAAGCTGAAAATTAATTATATCAGCGGGTTTTGGCTTATTCCATGCATGAAAACTGTCCACGTGGGTTCCCGATGTCTCATTTAGACACGTGGTTCGAAAGTGTGCTTTTAGGCTCACGTGTCATAAATAACATTGTCCCTACCAGGCTCCTAAAGTCCATAAAAATACCAAAATGACGTCAAACTAACACAACAATTTGTCTTATTCCTAACTTATCATTTTCTGCGTGGCTAAAAATTTCTACTGATACAAAAATTCAATTCAAATTATAATTAATTAATTAATTTTATTTATTTAAACATCATTATTAGTTTTTCAACAGTATATATACACATGCAATTTTTTTTCTTTTTCATTATTCCTATCTCTCAATCTGCCACTCACTGAGTGGAGTAGATTTTTGTTAGAGACTCGGCGTCCCTCTTCTAAATTTACTCTATTTAATTCACCCAAAAAAGAAAAAAGTTACCCCATTTATTTTATAGATTTGATTGTAAGCTAAGAGGACCCCATATTTTCAAGCAAATTTAATGCGAGTTATTTATTGTAAAACTGTATAATAAGAAAAATATATAAAAGTATTTTGTGATTTGATGTTTTTATTTAAATTTTAAATTTTAATTTATATTAAAATAGTATCATGTGATATATATCATTAATTATATACACACATCGTGTTGATGAAACTCACCTTAACACAACAAATGACATGTTATATATTTTAAAAAATAAAAACATGAAAAGTGCTCTATACTTTAATATTTTTTTTTAGATTTTGAGATTTCAATTTATGTTAATATAGTGCTTTGTATTACCATTAAATCAATTTTTGAAAAAGACAATTAAATAAGACTCGTATCAAAATTAATAATATTATAAAAATAAAATTTTACATAAAAAAACTAAAATTAAATTTTAAACTATTCTCAATACATTTGTCGATTCAAACTATTTTTGTTTTATGATTATTTTAATAGTTATTTTTATTTTTTTACTTTTAAAATTTAAATTTATACTTTAAAATTCACTACATTGAAGTATATTTTTTCTTTTTTTTTATAAAATATAATTCATAAAAAGTCATGTGATTCTATCATATCAACATCATAAATGATGTTATATGATTTATTTTTTATTTGAATAACTATAATTAATATAAAATATAATATTAACATAAATTAACATTTTAATAAAAAATATTAATTTATATAATATTTTTCATATTTTTTTAAAAAATATCTGGTGATGTATTAAAGTAAGTCATATCATCATATCACATCAATTTTTTAGTAGGCCACATCAATTTTCCAAACTACCATATACTTTTTTTTTATGTATATGATTAACATTATATATTATCAAATATTATTTTAATATCAACTATACTTTTAAATAAAGTTGCTAAGTATAAATTATTTTTTTATATTTTTTCTAAAACAAAGCTAAACATTAAACAATTTAAATTGGAAAAATCAATTAAATAAATTGATTTTATTTTTAATTTAGTTTTTATATAAATTAGGTTCAATTTCATAAAAATTTCTTTTGAGTTCAATTCAATTGATTTTTAGAAAAAAAAAATTGAATACAATCAAATCAAATCAAATCAAACTCACTTTAAATCAACCAAAATAAGTTAAGTATATATTGAATTAAACCAAAATGATTTAAATCTATTTCAAATTCATTATTTATATTAAAATATATAATAATTTATTAAAAGTTTATTATTTATATTAAAATACATTATGAAATTACTATTTATCTTTAAAATATTTTAAAAATTAATTTTTAAAATTTTGATTCAAACCAAATTGAACAATAAATAAGTCCAATCAAATAATTCAATTTAATTCATTTTTATATTTAATTTGATTAAGATTGATTTATAATTTTAAATATTTAATTTTTCAATTCAATTGATCCATCAATTTAAATCGATTATGCTCTCTAATTTTAAATATAAATCTATGTGGACATCTAAACAGTGTGATTTATTAAACCTAGACCTAATTCTTTTTATTCGTACTATTCTTAGTGATGAATGCATACATTTTATTCAGGAATCTAAATTATAATTAATGAATTACAATAATTTTTTATTTTGTATATTCTGAAATCAATATACATATAATTTTTATAACATATAATATATTTTTTGAAGGTCCAAAATAATGTTAAAATTTAAGAACTATAATTTTTTTAATATGTCAAAAATAAAAGACTATAAAAAATTCTATAAATTAGTAATTATATTTTAAAACTTTTTAAAAAACTTAAGTTTATTGACAAGTAACTCTCATATGCTAGTTAAAAAATTAAAAAATATATATATAAAATAACTATTAATTCCATGAACTTTGAAAGATTTAGAAGTTCAATGAACCTTTTGACCCAACCTCTTGCTTCATTCCGATTGCTGTCACTGTTATAATTCGTAATTCTGTAAAATTCTGTTTGATAATGAAATCTTTATTTCATGGTGTTAAAGAAAAAAAGGATAAATCTAAACCCAAACCTAACGGCCATGGCTGACAGGTTTGGAAATTGGGATGCCACGTTAGGAGCCACACACATACCCACCCACACGATGCAGGGCATTGGCCTCACCCACGTGGCACGTGCATTCAAACCTGAATTGCATTGGCTTCAACTGGTATCTAAATTTGATTTTTTTAGAGAAAAATTTTAATATGATATGAATTTATCATAAAAATTTATAAATTAAACAATTAAATCATATATAAACCTTAAAAAAATACAAAATATATTTTAAAAATTTAATATGAATGATTCATAATTTTAAATTATTAAAGAGTTAAGAGTTCTCCCAAAATATAACATTTTAAATGGTAAAACTAACAAACCTTAAAATAATATTTATGCACCAAAACATTTTATGAAAAAACAAATGATGATATTAATCTAAATGTTCATGGATGATTTGCAAACTTGATTTTCCTTCCTTTCTTCCTTATCCTTTAATTTTTCATGTTGGATGGTGGTGCATTTTTATGGACACAGACACTTGTACAGTAGGGATAAAGCTAGTGCTCTTTATTATGGGATGGAGAGACTTTTTCAGCCAGGTGCTGATGGTGAGTGGAATTCACATAAATGAAAATAATGGATGGGAATAAAGGTGTGATTTCCTTGGGCATGTATTTCAGCATTATGTTTGATTTTAATTATTTTATTTAGGCAATATAAAATTATTATAATACAATTATATTATATAATTAATTTATCTTAATTCATATTATCGTAATTATAAATATATACAGTTATGAATACAATACTTATTTTTTACTTTTATCACTGCTATCATTTTACTTTTATTCGTCTTTACTATCACTTTTTTTTTTTTTTTATCAAATTTGCCCATCCGATCACCATCACTATCTCTGGCCACTACTATCATGGCTCTATCTCTGTTAGTCTTTCAATCACTTTACTTGTTAATCTAAATAAATAAAATATAAACATGAAAAGTATGATTTTATTTCATGACATCAATTTTGTTTTTGAAGCTTAACATAAGAATGTAATGACCATTACATTTTCTTTATTATATATTTGTTTTCATTGTAAGTGATTAAGTCCTACCAAATATGGGTTTAGAGAATGATGATTTTTATTGAAGAATTAGTTTAATTTCATTTTCAAAATATCACTACTTTATACCCAAAAGGTTAATTCTGTTGGCTTGATGGAGATAAATATTTCATGACCTTAAATATAGGTTAAAAGTTTTGAACTTTCTTAGAGGAAATATTATGCATATCT
>CATIWR010038088.1:0-24904 GCA_949677035.1 Omphalea diandra | reverse complement strand
TTTTTTATATATATAGTTTATATATATTATAAAAATATATCTCTATCTTGATATATATATATATATATATATATATATATATATATATATATATATATATATATATATATATATATATAAAATTGTTTAGTAAATTTCGTTATAAATTTAAATCTAAATATTTTAAAAGTGTTATGCGACAACCTATTTATATGCACTTTGGCATGAGAAAAGAGGAGATGAGTGCCAAAACCTCACTTTCTATTGTGCTCTCGATATATTCCAGCAAGACCAAAACAATTTGCAACAATTTATTCTTACAAGAACAATACATTTGGGGAATGCAATCCCTAATATATTCTCTGCTCAGATGCCACGAAGCGTGGCAACAAATTTTAACTATTCTGTAACTTTCAATGTATTCCTACTCCTTGTCAAAGTTTATACAACACCCTCGAACCTACTCTAAAGTGTAGGCAGATGCAAGTATAATACATGAGTGGAAAATCATGTATAAGTACAAATGTACAGCTTTCATTTGAGCTGATGAAAAAAAAGAATGCATACTTCTCTCTGTAAGTGTATAGTGAGTTAAAAGAATAGATTGCCTGCAATATTCACCTAATTTGGTTAGTAATCTCATCAGTAGGCTGCTTTAAATTGCAGATGAACTGCATCAAAAATGTCAAAATTTGAATCCGTTGCAAAGCAAAACTGACCATCCCATAAGCTTAATCCATAACTTTTGCATGATCATCACCAATGATTTTCAAGCATAAAAATCAAAGTGAAGCATCTCCATGTAAATAACGAGCTTTTAGCTTGCGCAGAAATTCTAATGTCTCTGTGTAAGAAGGATCATATCGGTTGATCGGTTTGCAAGAATTTATATGATCTGTTGACTCTAACACCTGGTCCAAATTATTGGAAGAAAATCAATCCAAATTCAGTGAAAATATAACATAATTGTTGACGGCATCTTGGTCTCCAAAAGAGACTAGACTCAATAGTATGGGATTAATCCAACACCATGAAAAGACTTCCCCTGGGATGGGAACATTCATTTTCATCTCAAAAATTGCAATTACATGGGTTAATTTGACTAAAACATGGCCATTCTCAAACAATAGAAGATGAAGAAACTGGCTGTTCCATTAACTCATCCACCATTTTTTTCAGAAAAGCCTTATTCGCATAAAGAACCTTATTATGGACTTATGACAAATATACTTACAACAAGTTCACCAAATCCGGGGTATGCTGATTCAATTGGTACAATTTCCATCCTAAAGGCCCATCCTCCATACCCTTCCACAATCGGAGTTACTTTGGTCTGCAAAGAAATAAAAGGAGGCCATATCAGGCTCAATGAAAACCTACACATGTAGACACAAAGAAAAAAGAACAGAAGAGAGACAGTGATGGAGAGAAAAGAAAAGGGGAAAAGAGGGGGGAAGGATTGGGGGGTGGGGAGGGGGGGAGGGGGGCTGACAAGAATCAGATTTCAAGTCCAAATGCTACCTCACAGAAACTAAGGACTTCAACCAGTCTTTTCTTGTGAAGGTGCCGGATGAAATCATTAAGTTCAACTAGTCTTGGAGACCCACTTCTTAGCTCCGCTATCTGCGAATGAGCAAATACTAAAGTGCCATGAGAATGAATCAATTACTATTTTAACTTTATTATTAAATTGTAGACTAACAGTTGGAGCAGGCCGAAACACAAGGCCCATTCGCCAGGGCATGTCTGCTAGCTTACTGCCAAAGTGTGGACAGCTGTAGAACACCTGAAATCAGGGTGTAGAACTATGATTAAATAAGCTGAAAGACCAAACCAACAAACTTGGTGAGTGGTTAAAACAATTTTTAAGTATTGCAATGTAAATCATCAAGTAAACACTTACAATTCCAACAGTATTTTTCACAAGGTTATTGACATTTTCTGCCTTCGCTTTATACAGCATCTGTTTAACAACAAGGCCCCCCATACTGCAAACAACAGCAAACACATTATCTCAAAAGCAGGATGGTGACCTACAAAACAACTGCTAAATTAACCACAGGAATGAACCAACAAAATGAATTTGAAATTGTATTTCTCATCAAAGTCCTATGGCATCTACTGATTAATAGAGACCTTAGCTACCTGAGTTCATTTCTTTCATCATACTGCATTGATGAATTATAACATTAGCTGAAAGCAAATCAAAAAGCACAGTCATAGTAAACAACAAAGAGGACAAGATGGAGGCTCTAATTCCCATTTCCCAGTCTTATGGTGTCTATCACTCATAAAAGCTGCCAAATTGGAAAACCCAAGATAACACTTATAGATTGCAACAGTATAATGATTTTGCTATGGAAGTACATCTTAAATTATACAAGTTCTTCCAAAGGAACTTCAGATCCAGTACAAGCATGTACTGAATTATAGGTATAGAAAATACAGGAACACCCTCAACAGAACAGCAAGAAAATTGCAACAAACAATGAGATTATCATTCATTGGTTGCAAAGAAACATGAAGAATTTCTTACCTATGAGTCACAAACACAACAGGCCGATTCCCAATGCCTGCAGCAACAAGCTTCTCTAACAACATGGAGCTGACTTCCTGCACATTTCACCAAAGCAAATAGAGCAATGTTTTAGGAGGAGAAGAGACAGGGGAGAAAGAGAAGGAGAGAGAGAGAGAAGGGGCCGGGCAGTTTGACCAGTTGGATGGAGGAGTTTGAAAAATTTTCAAATTTAAAAATAAATATCAAATCAAGTTTCATAAAGCAAATTATTGTACTATCCTTTGGTTGGTAGAACACGTTATAATATACATTCAGTTTCAATTAAGACAAAAATAATTTAAGTATATTAAAAAATCATTAATCTTGATAATATATCAAAACTCCCAATCTTACGCCAACTTGGGACATTGAGCTCACTGATAATGAGTTGCAAATAGCATGATGGACTGCCATGACGCGAGCTTAAAATTTCTCCAAACCCAAGATTTGTGTCGCATCTTTCCAAAATCCTTAATATTCAAGTTTGCAATTATTTTCCCAATGGTTTTCAACATAGAATTTCATATGTTTGATAACCACAGTCTTGGATCGGACAGACGATGAAGTAAACAGCTCAATTGCACATTATATGCCACTAGATTAACAAAGAAAATTACCTGAAGAGGCAGGGTAGCCCCAGACCATTGTGTGAGATTCGTCTGCATCACACATTCAGTCAGTATTTAGACAGAAAGAAGAGAGGTGACCAAGAGATCATGTCAGAAAAGAGTAATCAGTAAAACTTCCAGAAAGAAAAGATATCGAATTTCATGGGGCGACAAATCACAGAAACAAATTCCTAGAAAATCATGAACTCGTTAAAAAGCATCAATAGTAAGAGAAACCTTATATTTGAGGGTAAACATGCGCACTTGAGGCAAATCAGCCGAAAGCCATTCAGCTGGCCAAAATGTTCCTAGCTTTCCAGCTTCCTCATCAATTTTCTCTACCAAGCCAGATTTAGTTGACGTTTTGTCTTCAGCTAAGCGCCAAGTCTTATAAGGCCCACCACGCAAGCCATGAACAAAAACAACATCTAGCTGAGGAGCCTCTGACTCCGAGCTATCATGCAATTCATTGGCAGAAGTGGAATATTCACTTAAGTTTGAAACTCTGATTATGGATGAAACTTCACCACTAGAATCAGCCTCAACCAAAGATGAGTCATTCCTTTCAGTGGTCTTACTATCCATATTTTCACATTGTTTCCAATGGGGCAGCTCTGGATTAATCAAAAATACCATGTCATTATACTGAGGACAACTGCTTTTTTTGTTTGTACCTCCAGTTGCAGGAAAATGACTGTTTATAGAGTCTTTCCCAGCACGGTGACAGCAAAATACATTTAAGAGTGTTGCCCTAGCATAACTTTGTATTTTGCAATCATTACAACCTGGGATTTTATTATTAGCACAATCCTCAAGCCATTCACACCAAGTCTTATCTGCTAGAATGACCTTCTGGACCTTAGGAAGGTGTGAAAGGACAGTTAACAGCCTAGCAGCATGCCTTCGAATATGAGCTGTAGGTGGAACTCGCACACTAGATGGATCATTACCAGTGGTATTACGTGTCTCACCAGTGACATTTGGAACCCGCTCCTGTGCTTCAAGGGCTCTGGATGCATCATAAGCTTCCATTGCAGACAATCTTTCATAATCATCACACAACAGAAAGCGCCTCAGTAAACACAAGATCCCGAGTTCAGCTATTTTGTCTTGGCATAAAGAATCATCAGAACAAAGTTCAGTCAATGCTTTAATCCCCTTAAGGGTTGCTGAAGCAGAATCTGCCACATTAAATTTAGATGTAGCATCTTTCTTGAAGTTCTGATGTGGTCCAACAAAAGGTTCTAGCGAAAGAAGATCTGCCAGTGGGAATGGATCAACCGAAGCACTGGTTGCTCCCAGCTGATTCCCAGCTAGATTTACAACAGCACCAGCCAACTGATTAACAGTCTGTGTGGCGAAAATAATGTTGGACTGATCAATTTGAGTCTGCAGAAGTTAACTAGCGTCTTAGTACAAGTACAGATATTGAATGATACACGCACAATTTAGTTGAACATGCTAGAATGAAAGAATTTATTAAAGTAAAACCAGGTTAAGAGTTTTGTAAGCAGCAGCATCATCTTAGTGTTAAATGAAATAGAAAAATATTAACAAACCTTCACTTTGTCAGTTTTAGGCTGAGTGCCTTCCTTACTGGATGAAGCCTTGCTGGAAGCCAGAACTTCCTTCAGCAGAATGGCTAACCATCCTTGAGAAATTGGTATAGATGATGGTCCGTAGTCTTCAAGACCGCATGAAATGATTTTTATGGCTGAAGATCGAATACTATCTGATGAAACTTTTCCAAAAATCCAAGAAAGCAGAATGCCAGACCATTTTTGGCTCTCTTCAAGGGACAAATGCATATCCCCAGTAGAAAGTAACTCTAAAGCCCTTGCTAATGCCTCTTGCACTTGCTTGTATTTTGTTGTCCGCTTAACTGTGTCTCTCATCAATTCAAGGCCCTTCTCCATCACTATCTTCCTTGCTCCTGGGCTTCTCTCAACAGAAAGCAAAAAACTGGATAAAGCTACCTGAGCCAAAGGAATATCATCATTTTTACTGGCCTGAGAAATAGTTGTGAGAAGACTGGAACTCCAATCAGAAACAGAATCATTCAAAGGCAGATTACAGTCCTCCAATAGCACCCGGGCTACCAAGCTTCCATGCCATTTCACAGATCTCTCAGGTGCCATTAATGCAGTCATGACAGCTTGCCCATCTTGATCCAGTTCCTGAATATGAGTTCTATTGACCTCAGATGCCATTGCCCAATTGGCTAATGCCCATGCTGCAAAAGGAACAGCAACATGTTGACAATGCAGATCATCCCAGAGTCCAGGAACAACAGCAGCAGACAAATTATGTGCAAGTGAACTATCATGCTTTTGTAGCAAGTTGAGAGGTTTTGAAGACTGACTAATTGATTCCACATTATTAGATTTAGAACGCTCCAACTTCACTAGCCCACTACTTCTTGCAAGCCCTAAAACTGTTGTACCTTCAAGAATTTTAATCCCAATACCTTTCATTCCCCTTCCACCATCATCATCATCCTCATTCTCACTTGGCCCATCCATATGCAACCCACCTTCCTCAATGACTTCAATGGCTGCAGCAATATCCCTTGTTAGAGCATTCCCTGGCAAAGATGGCTTGAAAGGGACCTTTTCTAAACTATCGCAGTTGGATGTGACAGTATCCATGATGGCAGCCACAAGCATGCTCCTGCCTTTCAAAGAATCAGAAATATCGAATGAACTACGTCTTGAATGCTGCTCCTACAAAAATAAAATACATATCAACGGAAAAACACACAACTCCAATACCGAAACAAATATCATGAATGAAAGTCTAGATAACTTCCTGTAACCAATGCTAAAATGATAAAAATAAAACATATATACACATTGATGATTAAATTAATTAATTGAACAATGCAACCAGAATTAATTGCGAATATAAAACTAACCTTCTTCTTTGGCTGGCAAGAAAAAATAAAGCGCAACAGATAGGGCACAGCGTGAGGCCTGCCGAGCACATCCGCAGACACATTGGGATCCGCAATCAAGTAAGCCAGCGCCCTCGCAACCTCAGCCTGGGTCCCACACCCATCCCCACCCACCGCGACAGTCTCCAGCAACCAATCTACGACCTTCCCGCCTCCCGCTCCAACCAGCGCCGCTCTGCGGGTCCCATTGGCCGCTGCAATATCAGCCAGCAAGGCCGCCACCCGCAGCTCGAATCCGACCCTAACCTCGTGATTGGCAGAAGAAAGCACCGACCTCAAAGACTGCCACAGCACCGACGCGGCTACCCCCGTCTGCCTGAAATGATAAAACACTCTCCTGAAGGACTCGTTCGATTTCGAAATCGCGTGCTCGATGGCGATGTGGAGGGGATTAGAGGTGTTGCTAGAGCTAGAATCCGAGGAGAGGAGAGCGGCGGAGGCGATCACGGCGGACATGACGGCGGCGGAGAGGCCGAATATCGAGAAACGAGAGGGAGAAGGGGAAGTGTTGGTGGTGATAAGAGGGCTGTGGTTGATATTGGGCGGCTGGGGAAGGGCATTATGGGAATTTTGGAGATTGCTTGTGGGTTCATTAAAAGAGGAAGATGAGAAGGAGCGAGGGAGAGGGAGAGGGAGGCGACGATATCGTCGAGGTCTAATATAGAGAAGGAGCATAGTAATAAAATCAGGAATTTTCGTCTAGGTCTTGGTCTTGTTCCTGCTGTATCTTTATTGGAAGGAAAGCAAAGAAAGTCGCAGAAGAAGAAGATGGTGGGAGGGAGGGAGGCCGAATCCAGAGAGGGTGCACACGGTAACTGCCATCGATTCTGGGGAATTTTTCCATACAGGATGCGCATCTTTTCGAATATGGACTTTAAAACTCATGGGTTCGAATCCAAGAAATTTTGTCAGCCCAATTTCAGTGGCCTGTGTTGGGCTCAGAGGCTCAAAATCTTCTCCAAAGATTGACTAATCGTAATACATATTAACAGAATGACTATAAGACGATTGTAATGGTGAAGATAAGAGAATCATGGAACCTTTAATTATTATAGCTGGCGAGTTGTTAATTAAGTGGGTTGAGCCAGTTAACAGTTGCCTCGAGGGTATGGACGAATTATTTTAAATAAAAAATTATTTTAAATAATTCGAACAAATAAATTAAAATAATCTATAATTGAATTGAAATCGGATCAATTTGATTTAACTATTAATTTAAATTGATCTGCAAGTTAGATCAATCATATATTCAAATCAAATTAAATTTGAATTAAATCACTTTATATCTCCTTTAATTTTAAATTAAATAAAATTATTTTCAAAAAAATTTAAATTAAATAAAAAATTACAACTCTAAATGGTATGCAAGGATCAAATTTTTCTGTACTAGTTGTTCGGCAACATCCATTCATCCATCTACACGAGTACCTAAACTTAACCTATCTCTAGAACAACATCATATCATATGAGATCCATGGACAATACCTGTGTAAATTATGTATTATTTGTTTGAAGCATTTAAGATTTGAACCACTTAGTTGGAAGAGAAATGATATACAAAATGAATAAAGAATCACAAGGAGAAGGAGTACATAAAAAAAGACTCAATAATATTAATATCAAATCACTTCATTCTACATAATAAACTGTACTTCAGATAGATATATATAGGACACACCATAATGCATCACCTCTTCTTCACACATATCATTATGCATCACATACTTATCTAAACATATTTATCTATACTTGCTCATTTTTCTAAATACATAAATTAAGTTTATTTTAACACCCCTCCTATAAACTTAATTGTTTTTTTCATATTTATCATTTACAGGTGACGATTACTTTACTTGGTGGTCCACATACTCAAGAAGCAAATCACAAAAAAAATAAAAAAATTGTGTCACTAATATATGTTAATCCATCATAAATACCTGATTCTTCATCTTTTCTCCCTTTCAATTTTTTCTGTATTAAGATCAATAAAGACTTAATAAAGCTGTTTTACAAGTTTTCATAAGCAATATTCAATTTCTCCATATCATACTTTATTTCATATCATTATATGCTCATTTATTTCTTCGATTATAATAGAATAACACTTTTCAAATGTCTAATCATAAGTAATGCAGTTTCATTTTTCACTTCCTTCCTTTTATGCAGCCTTGTATCCATATTAGATACACCTTCCATATATATCTTCAAACTAAGTGAACAATTTGATCTTTATTTTTCATATGAATAAATTGCTAGTGGAATAATTTCTTAAATATCATCTTAAGTAAAATAGTCACAATAATCGATAGTTCAATTTCTGTTTTTTTTATCATTTATATTTTTTGTCATATTACAATGGAAAAAAAAATTCGAACAAGAGACTTAAAAGTTATTAATAAGATACACAATTATCTAAGTTAAATTTAAGGTGTTTTAATTATTTGGTTATTGTTTGATATTTCATCGTTTTTTCTTTAAAAGGTTTTCTTCACAATCTCAATAATTTTCAGAAGACTTTTTTAATTTCTCTCTTTTTTAAAAGACTTTTCTCATCTTCTTCTTCTTTTCTTGATGGATCGTCTTTTTTACCAACCTAGAGATTTCAAATGCAAACAAATTTCATGTCATAATTTTTTTTTAAAAAAAAACACTTTTTAATGGGGATATTTTCTTCAAAAAGTTTATGCATTTTCATATTCTCTATTTTTTTTTTTTCATGAATTACCTTAGATATCCAATGCTCTTTAGTTTTGAATAACAAACTCCAACATCAAGCCTTCAGCATCACTTGATTGGAAGTATTCAAGATTTGAGACTAAAGGTTGCAGGTTTGGTCTTGAGTAAAAATGTGATTTGAATTCGCTCAAAAAAAAAAAAAAACTCAAGTGGTACTTAAAATAATTTGAAATTTTTGAATTAAACTTGATCCATGAGTTAACTAAAATTGACCCGACCCTAACTCGATTATACTTCAATTTGATTTCAATTATTAAATATTTAAAAATTAAAATAGTATTTTTTATTTTAAAAAATCAAATTTTTGAGTGACTTGACTTGACTCGATCTAAAATCTAAAAAATGAAAATTATTCAAATTTATTTTTATATTTTGACCACCCAATAATTCGATTCATTCAACCTAATTTATTTGCCATGTATCTATTTGAACCATTTAGAAACTATTTAATTAAGGAAAAAAATAATACATAAAATGAACAAAGAATCACAAAGAGAAAGAATATACAAAATAGATAATATTATATCAAATTACTCACTCTATATAATACATTTAAGGGTACGTATAAATTAGGTTTATTTTCCAACATTATTGCACATATTAGAGGATTTTAATTATTTAGGTTTATTTTCCAACATTATTACACATGTTAGAGGATTTTAATTAATTGATTTAACTATTGACTAAACCAAAACATTCTGTTCAAGTAATTAGAACTATAAAATAAAAGGCCAATTGCCTTATTGCTCTCAAAATTTCACGTGTTAATTATTTATATTCTGCAATAACGCTAATACTACTGATGATAGTTATCATCAGCATGCAGCTCTGCTCATCCAATAAGGACGAGTTATCTAATTAATTTATTGCATAATAAATATATAAATCCATATAATAAGAAACAACATTCGATTTATATAGAGCATAGCGAATTCAATTGGATAAAGATATTATTAACTCAAACTTTGCAGAGCCGCCGGCGAGCGGTTCATGCATTTACATGCCATGATTATCCAATTGAGCCATAATTTAGCAGTATTATAGTTTCAGGTTTTATTTGCATTAAGAAAATAACGTTGACTTAGTTATATGCATGAACCGCGCGTCATAATGCATTATCTGCATGTAACTTTGACTTACTGAGACTTTACCATTACTGTTGAGAAAATAGTCCTAATTTTTCTTTAAAAAAATTATTAGAGAGAGAAAAACACTAGGATTAAAATTGTAGTGTTGATTTTTAAAAGGTGAAAATACAGTAGTTATCAACAACAAGTGAAAAATAACTACCTTAATCATTTCTCTACTTCTCTCTCTTAACAGTTCTTTAAATTGAAATTTCTTGAATCATTATCGATAAGATCTTACAAGAGATAACTCTCAAATTATCAAATTTACTAATTTTTTAATAATTTTTAATTTTAATCAGTTTTTTAGTTTTTATAAAAGAAAATAAATAAATTTTTATTCATCTCTTACTAAATTTGTAAATTAAATCAATTAGAATTTAATATATATTTTTTATTTTGTTCGTGTAAGTTATTTATTTTGTGCGCTAATAAAATCTAGATTTATATCTACATCTATTTATTTCTTGTAATTTTCTTATTAATTTTGTTCTCTCTTCATAGTAGTGTTGTTGGATTTTTTTTTTTTATATCCTTTGGTTCTTGTTAGTTAGAAGTTTATATGTGATTAGTAAATAGCTTATTGCAGCATCCAAAGTCAATGTGTGGTTAATAATACTGCTTAATGGAGTATATTTATTGTCAAATTATGATTATAAAATTCTGTCAATATGATTGAAGATTTTTCAAAAAAGCTACAATGAAAATATTTTTTATACTTCTTGATTATAATGCCCCACTTGTATCAATGATCAACATTTTAATTTAAAAACTAACATTCAATGTATGAATATTAATGATTAGTATAATCGAAAGTTAAAAACTAGTTTTTCTAGTGTTTGAATATAAAAATTAGTGTTTAAATTTTTTCTTTAGTATTAATTTTATATTTATCATTATTTACTATTATAGAAATTAGTATTTAATATAAAATTAATTAAAATATAAAATAATTAATTAATTAAAATATAAAAATAATTATCTTTTTTTTATTATTTTATAAATAATGATATATCTAATCACTAAATTATTAAATTGAACACTCATAACTTAATGTTGACTACTAATCACTGATTGTTAATCGTTGACCACCAATCACTTATCATTGATCACTTCAACTAAACCAATTAGGCTTAAATTAATTATATAAATGAAAGATTCATTCTCTAAAAAAAACAAGGTAAAAATTATTAATTCACAATCTAAAAAAAAAAAAGCATCAGATTTGGGCAAACAAATCCTTCTTTTTAAGTTGAGGCATTCCTTCATTTTTATTTTTTTATTATTTTTATAAAATGGTCATTTTTTATTAAAATTATATCCATATTGTAAATTAAACCCTCAATTTGAATTACTTGTCCACTCTTACGCAATTTTCGTAAAACTAGACTTCTCAAGTTGTTTGCAAGAGAAATATATGTTGGGGTTACCAAAAACAAATTAAGGTGCCTACTTAAATGTCTTATCGCAGCCAATGCTCACGCAAGAAAATTCTTAGTGGTTGTCAAACATATATTGACAATTTCAACACAGGGCTTACCCAGATAAGGTAAATTACAATTCCACAGTAAGTAAAAGTGTAGGTGTCGCGCTAACGTCGCTTTTGGCCTAGGGTGAAACTTTTTTTTTTTTTTTTCATACTGATTTTTTTTCCTTTTTTATATTAAAAAAATATTTTAGTGCCACACTCTTTTTTTCTTTTTTTTAATAAGAAATAAAATTTATTTAAATATTATTTTTTAAAAAAATTATATAAAAAATGAATAAAATATTTGAGTGACTTTGATAATATAGTTTTTCTTTTTTTTTTTTCTTCAAATAAAAAATAAAATTTATTCAAATATTTTTTTTCTTCAAATTATGTAATGAAAATAAACTAAAATACTTGAGTTCTTTTGGTGCTGCAATTTTTTTCACTCCTTTTTCTTTAAATAATTTGGGTGCCATAATTTTTTTTTGAAAAAATAAAAAATAAAATTTATTCAAATGTATACAAAATTTAAACAAATTTTATATGTAAAATGAACAAATTATGTATATATAAAATTTATAGATTTTTTCAAATTCTATACAAAAAATATATAAGCTCTATATTTGAAGTGAAGAAATTTTATATCTAAATAATAAGTTAAACACGATTTAGAATATTCATTATTACCATCAAACAGTATTTGATTTATTGAAATTTGTTTTGAACATACAAAAAGTAAATAAAAAGATACAAAATTTAATAGAAAGAAATATAAAAATAAAATATAAAATAAACAAATTTTATTTCACTGGAACAAATTTCATTAGAATAAAACTATCAAATTATTAGAATCATAAGTTATCTGTTTTTAATTGTGCTAGCATTCGTATTATATTTTTATAATTTATTGATTATTTGCAGACTTGTGCTTAGTTTTTAGATATGATTGGAAACTACACATTTCTTGTGCCAAAGAAGAAATGACGAGCCACAACAATCATCTCCATCCAAAAAAAAAAAAAAAAAAGGTCGACAGAATTTATCGTCAATGAATTACATTGAACAATATCTAATTATTTCGTTGCATTCCAACTATATACTGATATCGAATTATTGTTCTGATATCTAACTAATTAATATTTGCCCAGAAAAAAAAATTCCTAAGCAATATCAGCTTAGAAATTTATTCAAATATCTAATTTATTAGCAGAAGGAACTTGTGCTAATAAGTTCATCCATGGTCAAGTTCATTTCGGGGCCACAACTTTTCCATTTGGTGATCTAACTTCACGAAGCTGCTTCTCCCTTGACAGTTCTTGAGCCAAGCTGCACATTACAGATACAGAGATCAAATTAATTAAAATCCAAAAAGGCTAATTAAGATTCGGAGATTATTAATCACTAATTAACTAACTAAAACAAGTCTTTCTTTAAAAAAAAAAAAAAGAAAGTAGATTATACGAACTTTTTGAGAGCCTCTTCATTTGTTGCCTTACAAGCAGGCTCAAATACACCAGTCTCCAAGTTCACCCTTGCTACCTGTTTCTTCAGCAATTCTTCACCTACTTTCACCAGATTATTCAAGTTCTTTTCCGTAGCAATATCCACTGATGATAGGTCTCCTGTAAGGGTATCTTCCTGAATTCGAAGATAACGTTCTTCAGAATGAAGAGCTTGAAAAAGTGTGGAGATGTGGAAATCAACCATGTCGCTACTAGCTTGCATAAACACTTCCACCAGAGGAGTTGAATGGTCACTGGTTAACCATCCTAGCAAACCCCACTTTGCTGCTTCACGAGCATCATATTTTTCTTCAATTTTTGCTGAGCCAGTCCCCAATGACAGGACCAAGAATCTTGTATATTCTGTAGGCTTTATCGGAAAGAAGTCAGGATTTTCACGGTTGATTTCTTTCATCACAGCATTCATGGCGATCAAAGCCTGAAAAATGAGAAGAGAAAGAATGAGAATTTCTTTAACTTTCCTGTTATTCATATAACTTTTGGTTTATTAAATATATTATACCGGATTATTAGCAGCCACGCCACCATCAATAAGATTGAATTCCCTAACTTTCCCAGTGGAATCCTTGGTTTGGAAATGGTGGGCAGGAAGATAAGTTGGGGCAGCTGAAGTTGCAATGCATATATCGGATAGAAGGGCTATCAAGGAAGGGTTGTTCTTCACCTCAAAGGTGGAGAAGACAGTAGGCTGAAGGTGCTTGATATCAAACGTTGGGATGATTACATTTGTTAGTGTCTGGTCTAGTCGTTTATCTCCTAATTTTTCCTTCACAATTTTGTGTAAGTATTTGCCATCATACTTGGGACCTGTTAAGGACTTAACCAGATTGGTTGCAGAAGCAAATGGACACCTATCTTGGTGGAAGATTTTAGGGCTGTGCTCGAGATAGAAGTCCTTGATGTCCTTGGCAGCAAACATCGGGCGGTTTTGCTCATTTGGTGTGGCTAACATGGCAGTCACTAGGCCTCCAGTGCTTGTTCCTGCGATCACGTCAAAATAATCTGCCAGTCTTGCATTCTCACCATCCAGCTTCTGCATATCATATACCAATGTAATATAATATTATAACCCAAGAGAATTATAGCATATATAATATTATGTTAAAATCAAAATATCGAGTTTTGAATTAATCATTTAAAACAAGGAGATTGCAAGTTTGAATTACAGCAGAGGCTGAATTAATAGAAGGAAAAAAAAAAAAAATCTAAGTGTACCTGGAGCTCAGACTCTAAAAAGGCAAGAATTGTTCCTGGTATAATTCCTCTAATGCCGCCACCATCGATGCTAAGAATCGTGACTAAGTTACCAAAAGTTGGAGGCTGCAGAGGTGATCTTGGAGTTTCGATGATTGGAGTTTCCATATTTTATGTGATATAGGGGAGGAAGCTTAAATAGTATATACGGACTAAACTATGAAGACGTTAAATTCAGAGATATGAGAGCCTTAACTAGGAGAGGGAAAGCGTATTGAACAGCTAGTGTTGAGACTTATGTATTCTCCAAGAGAAGTTGAAGGTATATATAGACAAGTGGGATTGGCTAATATTTGAATTTTTAACAAAGCCAATATTAGATGCTAGTCCAATATGGGCCCCGAGAATTTCAGCTGAGGATAATATTTATGTCTTCTTGTGCAAAACTGGATGTATCATTGGGAGCATATGACAATATATATGTACAATATATATTTTGGAGGATATACTCCAATTGACAGTATTAGACAAATTAATAAGAATGGTAGGTTTTCACCTAAGTACTAGAATGGCAGGTATTCTCCTAAGCACAAGCTTGTTGATAAGATCAACTAATTATCTGATTTGGAAGGAGACTTTCTCCAATTTACTAAGTTCACCAAAAAAAATATTTGAAAAGAAAATCATAAATGATTTCTTGATCAAGCCATCAATTGGACTTTTTTTTTTTTTTTTTGTTATCAGTTGGACTTCAATTTACTCATATTCACATAATAATGATATTCAGACAATTTATTGTTCTCGATAATGTAGGGAAATTTTTCTTGTAAATACAAAACGCGAGTTAATGAAAGACTGAACCGTGGCAGCTACTGGGTCAAGAGATCTCATGCAAATTTGAAGATAAACAGGGTTGCTAACAGCTAAGTTTACAAGTCAATCTGTTGTTAAGTTTGATTCCCCAAACACTTAGTGCAAGTTGGGTACAGTAAAATAGGATTTTAATTCGATTTTTATATTTGGTATTTTAATTTATTTTAAAAATTTAAAAATAAATCCCAAAAAATTTAAATATATTACTATTCCTCTTATTACATAAATGTATTAAATAAGAATATTAAAATTTCAAAACACTTATCTTCACGTGTACTTACACGTAAGGGTTGTCATCGGCCACTTGCTGCTATGCATAGTGTTTTATATGGATGAATGCTACTATTTGCAAATGAATATTTAAATGGTCAAAGTCTATTTTTAGTTTTACACGTAAATTTAATCAACTATATATATATGTAAATATATTAATTTAATTTCTCCCTGAAAGCTATCTTATAGCCAAACTTTACCAACCTTTTTTTATGGCATACTAACACGGAAACTTAACAATTTTTTTGTAATTTTCACATTTATCATGAACTCCAAATAATTAATAAGGAAATATCATCGCCGCGTTTCTCCTTTTTCTCTTTACTCTTTCCTACTGCACATTCGTTAACTCTTTCCCTTCTTAATTGATTCTATGTGGGGCTAAAGGTAGTCATTTTCAAATGCAGTATCTTCCTACTTCTTTCTTTGTTTTTACAATTTCTTGTTCATAAGAGGTTTTACCTAATGAATCCTCTATATTCATGTGTCTTTTTCTCCCACATGCAGTTAACACTTATATTAGAGGTGATAATTTTTCACTTAGACTGAAAATTTTGATTTGAACTCAATTTTGAAAAGTGACTTAAACTTAATCCGAAATGAAACAAACACGAAATAACCCAAACCTGAAGTAGTCCAAAATTTTTTAGGTAAGGTCAAAACAAAACTATCCCAAATAGATAAACTGTGATCATATCTAATTGATCCGCTATGACAATATAGAAAAAGATAAATTTTATTACTAAATATAAATAAGACATAATAATTAAAGTAAAAAAAAAGAAAAAATAAGGTAGAATAATTAAAATAAAAAAATATTTTAAAAATGATTAAATTATTTAATTAAATTCAACTTCAACTTCAATTTTATTTTTATTTAAAATCTAATGATATTTTTATATTTTAATGAATTTATTTTTAATTTTACTGTACTTTTTCATGTACCTAAATTATAATTTCTTATTTATTGCGATAAGTTATTTAGTAAAAATAAAAGTTATTTATCATTATGATAAAATAATTTTATCATAATTTTAAATGATTTAATATAATGACAAAAATATTATTATGACAATATTATTTTTTCTTAAATATAATTTAGTGGGCACTGAAAATTTGGCGATATGATATCGTGATAAAATATTGTAAGAAAGGAGTTTATATCATAATTTATTTTTTGTACTCATTTATTATAATAAAATTATTGAGTAAAAATTTTTACCATAAGTTCTTAAATATGATTTAGTATATAAAAGAAATTTATAACAAGTTTACTTATTTTTATAATAATTATAAAAAAATTATTTTTATCACAATAAAACCACAAATTAAGATAAAAATTAATTTTATCATACAAATTTTTTTATAATACATAAAATTTCTTATAATGAGTGATTTGCTATTATTGGACACTATATGTTTATTTACAAATTAGTTTAAATTATTGTTGGCCCTAGTGCACCAAGAAAGGGAGGGGTTGAATTTGTGGCAAATTTGGACTTTTGATTTTAGAGGAAGCACACAAGAATGAAAGATTAGAGAAAGCGTAGGATAAGAATGAACACAAGAATTTTATAGTGGTTTCGGTATTAACCAACCCTACATTCACTCCCTAATTCACCAATTGGGTATTTCACTTATCACTAGTGTTTTATAAGCTCATACTCAACTTAGTATTTAGGTTCACACAAAACCTTACAAGTGTTTTCCAAGACTCACACTCAATCTAGTGTTTTATGCTCACACCAAACGTTACAGGTGTTTTCCAAGACTCACACTCAACCTATACAAGAGTTTTCTAAGGCTCACTCTCAAATTTATACAAGAGTTTTCTAAGACTCATTCTCAAACTTTACAAGAGTTTTCTAAGACTCACTCTTAAACCTATACAAGGTGTTGAAAGCTCACACTAAACAATCACTTAAAGAATTAAAGTTGAGAAATAACTTAGCAAGAGTTTTGACATATATCAATGGTTATCCTCTTTCATTAACATCAATTTTGGTAGAGTATTTATAACCTACATCCACCAAAAAGACGTTACTCTAAAACTACCAACAAATCTCCAAGATGTGCTAGGCAGATTCAGCATTAAATGCTTGTAAAGCTGAAGTCGCGGTCGCAAATTTTCAATTGAGACTAAAAACACCGTTTGTGTTGAACGGCTAGTCCACATGTCAGCTATTCGTTGGTCATCTAGGAAAATATAGTCATTGTGTTCTAACTACTATCAAAAGTCGCGGTCGTGAGATATCAATGCCTTAGGCGCGATTGAGACTGCAAATTCCTCTGTGATTCAACCAAGTCTCCTTCAGCTGAGTCGCGGTTGCGAATTCACGAGCGAATTTCTCTGACCTAGTTTCATTCATTCTTATAACAGTGTCACAGTCACGACTTAGGGGATACCTACCGCAAATTTAGATATTCTACTAAAAGATGGAGATTTTGACTTTCATTGAAGATAATTCTTATAAACTGTAAAAACAATATTTAAAATTGACATTAGAACTTTCAATCTATATTTTCAACATCAAAATAGAGTTTTGACTTAAGTTTGAATAATCTAGTCTAACAATTATGATATATGATTTGAATATAATTTTATTTGTACTTAGTTCAATTGCTTGTTTACATAATGATTTTCTTTAAAAAAAAATAAATTATATTTAATTTATTAAGTATTTAAATAGAAATAAAAATATTTAATCAAATTTTGCTTATATAAAATTTATCTTTTTAAAATATTTTTGAAAAAAATATTAATTTTATCTTAATAAATTATGAGAAAAAATTACATAAATAATAAAAAAAATCTAAAAGAACATATAAAAACTTGAATAATAAATTGTCTGATTCAAAATATCATTTTTAAGAGTATATCCAAAATTTGAGTTGATTCTGACCCAAAATTCTTTTCATAAATAATTTAATGGGTGATTTGAACTCATTTGAAATTTGTGCAACACAAAAATACTTCTATTTGAAAATGATCCTATGCAAGAATGACCCATTTTAAAATTATCCAATACAATCCATTTGCCACTCTAATACCATGAAAATAAAGATTCAGCAAATAGCACTCAATAGTAAAAAACCACACAAATTCATCTATTAGTCTTTCGTTTTTCTGCCACTACCTCACCCTCTCATATATTTCACAAATTCATACGTGAGAATGTTCATGCAATATTGTAAATGTCTAATGGAAACAACAAATCCACTATTGCAAACCCAAACTTATGGAAACTTAGTCAATGCTTGTAGGTATTCCTTTATCTTTTCCTTTGAGTGTTAATCGTTCAATAAAAAGTTACAAGCATAGACATTCAATCATAAAGTTAAAACTTCTCTTAATTTTGGAATCATTTAAAACAACTATACAAAAAAGGAACTTTAGGTCAATAATCCCCTCCTACATAGATCATTTGTAATTTAATTCATTGTGAGCTTTATTTTTTTTTCTTTTTATCATAATACAATTCATATATATAAATTTATAAATTTGATCCTTATATTTTTTTTTTTCTTAGATAATATGGATCTTCCTTTAAGAGATCTTTTTTTTTCCCCTACATATGAGTATGGGTTGATTTCTTTATGCAATTCTTTGATGATTCCTTGCTGAAGGTTTAGATGCAATTGATGGATAGCTTATTTGTATTTTTCTTTTAATCAAATTTGTTCAAAAAACTAAAAAGTTGATTTATGATTCTAAATACCACTAAATGGATTGTTAAGTTGTAAGTAAAATTCCATCAACATGATTAAAAAATTTCAAAAAAAAAAAGTTACAATGAAAATATTGTTGTACTTGTTTATTATACTAGATTCGTATTTATATCCAATCATGCTTATCATATGAATGAGAGATTCATATTAAAGAAAGAAAGTGAGATAAGAAGAAAAGAATTGTTAAGTGGCTGTAATATCTTTTTTTTTTCATTTTTTATACTTGCTTGACTAGTTTAACAAAAAGAATGTTAATCACACCTCTCTGATAAATTAAAATTAAACTTACTTGATTCTATATTGCAATATTGTATTATGATTAAGCTAAAAAATTAATTTAGACCTAATTAAACATCACAAACAAATTTAAGAGGACAAAATGACCTTTTATCCATATTAATTAGGTATATGAGATAATATAAGCAAATTATTCCCTTAATTATAATGGTTAAAATAAAGCTAATTTAATAATATTGTTAAACAATTATGTACTTATTTACTTAATATATAAAAATTCATAATAGGGAAAAAATAGCTACAAGAAATTCATAATAGGGAGTGTTGTTGGATTTTTTTTTTTTTTTATATATCCTTTGGTTCTTGTTAGTTAGAGGTTTATATGTGATTAGTAAGCAGCTTATTCCAGTATCTAAAGTCAGTGTGTGGTTGATAATACCATTTAATGAAGAGTATTTACTGTCAAATTATAAATTGTAAAATTCTATCAATATGATCGGAGATTTTCAAAAAAAACTACAAAGAAAATATTTTTATAATTCTTGATTATAATGATGCACTTATATAATAGGTATACTAAATGCTCATTCGGTTTAGCGTTTGTTTATTGGTGTTTAGTAATTGAACATTCAAATGTTAAAAAAAATATTTGGTGAATATCAATGATCGGCGTTTCAATTTAAAAACTAATATTCAACGTTTGAATATCAATGATCAGTATAATTGAAAGTTAAAAACTAATTTTTCTAGTATTTGAATATAAAAATTAGCATTTAGATTTTTTTTTCTTTAGTATTAATTTTATATTTATTATTATTTACTATTATATAAATTAGTATTTCATATAAAATTAATTAAAATATAAAAATAATTATCTTTTATATTATTTTATAATATAATGGTATATATAATCGCTAAATTATTAAATTGATCACTCATAACTTAACGTTGATCACTAATTGTTAATCGTTAATCGTTGACCACTAATCACTCACTTTTAACCACTTAAACTAAACCGATTAGGCTTAAATTTATTATATAAATGAAAGATTCATTCTCTAAAAAAAAGATAAGAATTATTAATTCACAATCTAAAAAAATAGCATCAGATTTAGGCAAACAAACCCTTCTTTTTAAGTTGAGGCATTCCTTCATTTTTTATTCTTTTATTATTTTTCTAAAATGGTCATTTTTCAATAAAATTATATCCATATTGTAAATTAAATCCTTAGTTTGAATTACCTGTCCACTCTTACCACTTTTCGTAAAACTGGAATTCTCAAGATGTTTGCAAGAGAAATATATGTTGGTGTTACTCAAAACAAATTGAGGTGCCTACTTAAATGTCTTATAGTAGCCGTTATAGCTAATTGTCACGCAAGAAAATTCTTATTTGTTGTCAAACACATATTGACAATTTCAACACAGGACTTACCAAGGTAAGGTAAATTACAATTCCACAGTAATTATGTTCCTATCATGATTTCGAACTCATTATCACAAATTTAGCTGTTAACTTAGTCCAAGTACTGATTAAGTTAATGCCACTTTCCGCTTTGTGTCCCTCAGGTTGGTCTATAAATAGTTGATATGTGTGGATCATGCCAAATCAATGCTTGTGCAAACTGAAACTTCCAGAGTTGAAAAACTTGAGCTTTACCTTCCTTGCGTGGAAAAAAGATCAGCTGATGAGTAGAAAGAAAGATATATATATATATATATGTATCTTTCATTTCCTTCTTGCTAATTCCAGTTGTTTCTTGTTAAGATACTTGCTGATCTCATAATGGAGGGACTACCATCATCATCTTCCCTTCAAATTGGGGCCCCAACTTATGGGAATTTGATCACCATTCTCAGCACTGATGGAGGAGGTATTAGAGGGATCATCCCTGCCACGATTCTTGGTTACCTTGAATCACAACTTCAGGTACATATACATATGTAGGTTCTGTGCGTGTATTTTTAAGCAAACACATGCATGTTTTCATGCATATGAACACGTATATGTAAGCATTATGTGCCCAAATTATGAACATATCCGGTGTGGTTCTTTCAAAATAAAATTGGAAGTTAATCATATTATTTTCCTGGAGGCAGATCACATAGATATGCATGGTAACCAAACAATATCATTCCAGAGATATTGCACTCAATATGGAATGTAAATGTCAAAATGTGCATGGATGGAATTAAATGGTGAATCCTAAATAATATCATATGTTGTTCCCATTCAAGTTTCATATGAAAGTTATATCCGATACACAATTCCTAGCGCTATATATATATATATATATATCAATGTTGTGACCGAGTTTGGGTATAGGAACTGGACGGCGAGGATGCAAGACTTGCAGACTACTTCGATGTGATTGCAGGTACCAGCACTGGTGGTCTCATAACCGCAATGTTAGCTGCTCCAAATGGAGAAATCGTCCTCTTTTTGCCACCAAAGACATCAAGCAGTTCTATCTCTATCATTGTCCTCAAATTTTTCCGCAAAAGAGGTAATGAAACGCATGCACAAATATTACTATGTAATATATTTAGGAAGCAATAATTAACAATGTGAACTATTTGGTTGCAATTTGCAGAGGCATATGTGGGTCAATTGAGAACATATTTAAGTTAGTATTAGGACCAAAGTATAATAGCAATTATCTTCACCAACAGATAAGGGAGAACTCAGGGAAGCATCGATTGAATGAAACATATTGTGATCCCTTCTTTTGATATCATGCGGTTGCAGCCAACCATCTTTTCAACATATGAGGTATCTCTCCATCTGGAAGTTGTTCTCAACATAAAATTATCCCCTTCGTTGTTCCACTTAGACAGTACATTCACGATTGGTTTTTTGGGGGCTATATCGAAATTTAGTATTCATGCCAAATCTAATAATGTGTACTTATGGCCAAAAGGAATTTAGCATTCACGATAGACTTCAAATACTAAATAGTTAATTTGAAGATCTAATATATATATATATATATATATATATATATATATATATATATATATATATTATCACTGATGAAAAATTTTATGGTACTCAAGATTTGTTGGTCCCTTGGCCCTATACATCGTGAATATGCCTTAAGTATAGATACCCAAGGTACTATGGGAGAATCCATCGTTAATAACCAGAAAAGCTCTAAGAACATCCAAAGACAAAATATGTTTTGAAGCCTAGTTGGAGGGGTTTGTAATGGTTTGTAGACCAATAGGCTAAATATGATTAGTTTTTGGATATTATTCTAAATAGTCTTCTAATTTTATATATTATGTTAAAAACATTTTTATAATTTGATTCTGTTATATTAAAAAATTATTATTAGATTTTTTATTAAATATAAATAAAATGTTCATATTACCCTTCATGTTACATCTAATTTTCCTTTCTCACCATCTCATTTTGCTCACAATTATTCAAAAACTTCAAAAAATAAAATAAAATAAAATGTCGCACGCAAAATCTCAAACTAACTGCAACTTAGATGATTAAAATTTTCCAAATTAGCTCATAAATTCAGACCAAAAACAAAATATATAGCTTGACTTATTTGGCGAATAAACAAAAATGACATTTTACTTCGTGTTAGTTTGAAAAATTAGCACAGTTTATAAGAAGATAGTTTCTTACACCTAATTTTGTCGTCAACCAAGCCAAGTGAAAATTAAAAGTCAAATTCAGAAAGCAAATAAACAATTCTAAGTGAAAATTAAAAGTCAAATAAACAATTCTAAGGGAAAATTAAAAGTCAAATTCAGAAAGCAAATAAACAAATCTAAGTGAGCAATCCTTTTTTTTTTTTTTTACAACCATATCAAAACCAACATGAAGTTCATTTCAAATCTCAAAAAAAAAAAAAAAAAACACCCTAAACCTTATAACAATCAATACATATTTGCTCAGACTGAATTTTATATAGCTACAGTAATCTATTCTTTAAATTCACAATTAAAATGCATAATAAAACACCAAACTCAGCTCAAAATTCAAGTTCAAAGCATCTGAAATCTGAAACAATTTCAAGTATTGAAATTATTGATGCCTTGGCTAGTGTTAACAAATTTAGCTCCTTCTGAGTAAGGTTAGAATAAGTCAGGCGAGCCAATAAGTGAAATCAGGCTGAATTCAAATTTGATCTTAAAATTTTCAAATTATTTCAAATCTCTTCCAATTTTAAATAAATTCTTCCTAGATATATAAATTCAAGTCAAATTTTTGAGTGAGACAAAAGATTTCCATCTCATACTTCAATATAAAGAAATGACATTAAGCTCAATGTATAGCAACAACAAGATTTGTAAGAGAAACTTTATACTTATATTTACTTGTTATAAGACTAGTTAGTTGCATTTAAATTGAAAATAATATATATAGAATTGGACTTGAGTTGACGCATGCAGGTGAAGAAGAGTCCATGTTTCAATGCGAAGCTCTTAGACATATGCATCGGCACTTCGGCGGCTCCAACATACCTACCCGCCCACTTCTTCAAGAATCAAGACAGGGATGGAAATTTTAAAGAATTCTATCTCATCGACGGTGGTGTGGCCGCAAATAATCCAGTATGTTAATTATAAATTTGATGATAACTAGCTAAAATGAATTTTAGCTGATTTAATTTGTTGCTTTATTATAAATAATACATTGTTATGATCAGGCCTTAGTTGCAATAACACAAGTGACCAAACAGTCATTGGATGAAAATCCTGATTTCTTCCCGATTAAGCCAACGGACTATGGCCAGTTTCTGGTGATCTCAGTAGGGACTGGTATGCCCAAGAAAGAAGAGAAATACAACGCGGAAATAGCAGCTAAATGGGGCATATTAGGTTGGTTGCTTCATGGTAGTTCAGTTCCGTTGGTAGATGAGTTCACTCAAGCAAGTGCAGATATGATCGATTTCCGTATCTCCGTGGTTTTTCGAGTACTTCGTTCCGAAGAAAATTATTTGAGAATTCAAGTAATTAATTAATTTTTTGATATACGTAACTCTTTGCTAAATTTCTTATCAAGTTGTAATTTATTAGATTAATCATGAATTTACAGTTGTTGACAATTTTTCATTCAACAAAAACAAAAAAAATCAGGAGGATGCATTGAGTGGAAGAGATTCTTCTGTTGATATTGCCACAAAAGAGCAGCTAGACAAACTGGTGGTGATTGGTGAACAGCTGCTGAGGAAACCTGTTTCGAGGGTGGATTGAAGACAGGCCTCTCTTGGAAATGGTCTATCTAATAATGCAGACGCTCTTAACAAGTATATATGCACAACCTCTTCAATGAATCTTGAATCAGTCTGCTATTTTATTAATATGTACAATTGAAAAAAAACCTCTTTTGTTATTAGACTTGCGATAAAGCTCGTTTTATTGCTGGAATTTAATTAGCGGCTTAATAAATTTTCACATATATAGAAAAACAAGTAATAACTATCTTCTTTTTTTTTTTTTTTTTTTTTTGCGAAAAAACTTTCTCAGGAGAGAAGATTACGAGAGACAAGATCACTCGCAAACAGCAAACAGATATGTGATATCGGCTACTAATGTCATATTATAACTTCAATTACTTCGTATTTGCCAGCCCAAGTTACTCCAGCTTCAATTTATTCTCACGTCTGTATTAATAATTTAT
>CATIWR010038075.1:0-13642 GCA_949677035.1 Omphalea diandra | reverse complement strand
TACACAAAAAAATAAAATATATATATTTTCTTTATTTTTTTATATATATATTTTATATATATATATATATATATATATATATATATATATATATATATATATATATATATATATATATATATATATATATATATATCACTTTTTGAATTAAATTCGACATATTTGATGTCAATATAATTTTAATTTTTTTTATATATATTGACAATCTTATATTTGATATTTCATGAATGAAAATTATTTTCTCCAAATAATTATTATAAACCTCCCTAATATTTGTCATATTTAATTAAGTCATTCTCCACTTTTAAAAATTATACTATAAACCCCCCTCATGTTTACCCCGTTACACTAATAAGTCATTTTGTTAATTTTTTCTATTAAATTCATGTGAAATATCAATAATATTCTTATTTTCATTTTAAATTTTCATTTCATACCACACTCCTCTATTATTTTCATTTTATTTTTCACTCCCATCCTCTAGCTTCCCCTCGCAAATTCCTAATCTCATTTGGCCAATGTCAAAAACCTAAACCCTAGAAAACTTTTAAAAAAATCATTATGCTACAATATATCAAACAAAAATAACTAAAAGTAAATGACTACATCTTGAAAGCCCTTATGCTGCTTTGCTTTTGGTGAAATCACTGTCATTAGCACCTTTAATATCAAGCCGACAATGTGAAAAACATAACTCATATACATGTTAGAGTTAAATTAGACTTACTTCAATAACCAAAATAAAGTTGTAGAGGTTGGGATTTCACTAATTATGAGTTGTAATGCAATTTTCAGGAGCATTAATGGAACTCATCAACTTTTCCAGTCTCCCAATTCCATGTTTGACCTCATTCATTCTTTCAAGATTTTGTCTTCTTATAAATGGCTTCTAACTAAGCTTGTGTAAGAGCCATCTCCTACAACATACACAATTCTTAGGCTATGTTTGGCATGTGATAATCAAATATAATGTAATCACATAAACACAACTTTTGGATTCTAATGTCCGAGCTACTAGTCTAAATGATCAGTTCGGTTTGGTCTTTGGGAGCAATGGGGTGGTTCGAGATGGTTCGACCTGATTATCTACAAAACGAGCAGAGTCAGGGGAAGTTTGGTCATTGAATGGTATCCCTCTCCGATAGTTAAGTTAGTTAAGTCCAGTTGAGAGTAAAGTATAAAGATTCTAGAGAGAAAATGAGAGATACCTGAGGTGGTTGTGTTCCTATTAAAGGGAGTTGGTAGTTACTATTTAGCTAGGCTCAATTGGCTTCCTAGTGAGCCAAGTATTCTTTTTTTAGTAGAGCTACGTTAGCTAGTCGACTCCTTGCTAAAGGGTCGGACTGATCTTGTGGGTTGGTGTGTTGGACTGAGCTAGGCCTTTTGTGGTGTTAGTTCTAGCTTATGACTACCTGGGTAGTATCAAATGTCCCTGCTACAGTCCAAGTTTATTTATGGCTCAGTTTAGCAGTGGTTTGGTGACTAGTCTTGTATGGCTGAGCTAATACTAAAGGTAATTGTGTCAGTTTAAGTTGTTGTTGTTTGAAAGGGAAACTTAATTTTTGAACTCGAGAATCGAGGCATTGTGGCGATTGTTGAAGCCACATGTCGCCCAATTAGGTTACCTCGATTGTCGTGTTATGATTGATTTGATATGGGTCGTCTAATGAGAAGACAATTCATCTGACCTTGTAGCTCTATCTTTATCCTTAGGAGGGGCTATAAATAAAAGTCCTCTTATTCCTTTCCCACATTTTGTGACTTACTTTCATTTTTTGCTAAGTTTATCCTCTATTGTTGGAGATTTGGAGCTTGCTTACGAGAAATTTTCTCCTTTTTTCACTTGGAGACTTTCATTCTTGGAGATTTATTCTTACCCTTTTCTTCTTTTCTTCTTCTTCTTTTTCTTTTTATTCTTCTTCTTCTTCTCTTTTAATGATTATGGATTTAAGGGATGATTCTTTTGCTTATTGGGGGTCTATCGAGGATTTGATGGTTCTAGGAGTTTGCGAGAGATATGTCGTGGACTTGGGTAATTTAGGCTCTGCCTCATGTAGAGGAGCAGTGAGAGGGAAGAGTGGGTTTCTTCGGGAGAGCAATGAATAAAGGAAGGGTCGGGACAAACGACCAAATTGAGGGGTTAGGGGCTAGTTGTGTTAAGCTAGCAGAAGCGACTGTACAACCCATACCTTTACAAATTTATAGGCAGAATACTTAGGTAACAGAGATTTCTAGTGGTTGAGCTGGATCTTGTTAGGATTAGTCGGATGTATAAGACCCTGAGCAAGTTTATTTTGAGGGTGTTTGGACCTAATCTGAGGGTGTTTTCCAAGTTAGAGCCGAACCAATTTATGCTATATGAGGAAGATTTAAAAGTTGGTCTTCAATTGCCTATCCCTCGACCACTGGAGCAGGAGTTTACCATGTACAATGTGGCTCCTTCAAAACTTAGTTTAAATGCTTTTCAAATTTTAGTGAGGGATGTTTTTGCTGATTTAGGAGAAGAAGTTGGACTTTACGATCAATGTCTTCAGGCACATTTATTTGCTCAGTGATTGAGCTAGAGAAGACCACTGACATGTATCCACTTGGCTTGGCACTAGACTCTTTACAAACCATCTTTCATCCATAAAAGGGTGGAAGCACAGGTATTTTATGGTGACTTGTGCTCAAGATGTTTCATTCCCTTCCAAGTGGATGAGAAAGACTGAATGGAACATGGATATTGATGTGTATGAGTTAGAAGTCGCGATTATGGAGAAGATTCAGACTAATAAATAAACATTATCTCATGTTCAAACTAATTGGCACAATGTCTTATCAGTTGTTTATCATATTGACTTTAATATCTTTTTATTTTGTAAAAATGGATCTTAAAGAAATAAATATGGAGATGAGGTGCTAAAAGGCCACACATGAGGATAGGAGAATGAGAGAAGGTTGAGTAAAACAAACTGTTGGCCGGAAGAGCCTTGCCATTGGGTTAGTTGTTAGCAGCGTGCCTCCGATGAGATTTGTCGAACTGATGGTGGGCACCACCTCTCAATTCGAGCCAGTGGAGCAAGTGAGGGAGTCTGACCTTTTGCTGAAGAGACCACGAGTTAGAGTGGTAGAGGTTGACTCTGACAAAAAGTCATTTACTGTGCCTCAGGGTTCAAGTTTTTGCCTCTATCCTTAACCCCATTTGTCAGGGAAGTACAAGGGTGGTTTGAACCATAGGATCGTGGTTAAGACCATGGATCAACTATTCGCTTTCCTGAGGGAGGAGGAAGGGTTTGATTCCTTGACGAATAGGTAGCTAGTGGTTTGGATAAATATGCACTCGCTTAAGGTATTATGGCTTGAATAATTTTATTTAAGTATTATATCGTATTATTGGTTATTTGCCTTACTTATTGTATGTGTACAAGCAGCAATAGCTGGCGCGATATTGGATCAATGAAGTCTATAATTTTTTTGAGCTAGCGGGCCAGCTCATAAAGGCTCGAGATGGCTTCAATGCTTTATCTAAACAACATCAGGATACCTTAAAATAGGTTGAGCAAGTGGCTTAGTTGTTGTCTTTCACCAAGAAAAAGCTTTTTCTACCACCAAAGGTGATATTGCTTCATTGGAGGCTAAGGTAGTCGAGCTAGAGAAGATGTTTGCTAGGGTCTTTGAGTTAAAGCAATAGGTTTAGCTTTGAAAGAAGAAAGAGGAAGAGGTTGGGGGGCTTACGTAGAGAGAGATGGCTCAGGTTTGTCTGAACTATAATGCCCTCATCAGGCAGGAATTAATGAAGACCTTCTCGAGACAGAATTTTGACCTTGTGGTAGATATCGATCTTTTCATAGCTGCAACAATGCCCACTAAGCAGAACGATGAAGAGCGTAGAGGGAGTGAAGATGTAATTGGGGATAAGTCAAAGGAGTATAGTATTTTTGTAACCTTTAGCTCATCCTTTTAGGTTGTAAAGAATTTTTCTAAGTGAGAATTTCTCTTTTTTTTTTTTAATTCTATCACTTCTTTTTTTCTTCTTACCATTCTTTTCTTTGAGCACTTACATTAATGATCAGCCATTAATCGTAAACTTGATAAAATTAGCTAAGTAATACTAAGTAGCTCGAGCGGTTTATGATAACTTATTTATAAGGTATTCGATTGTTACCTATGTTAGTAGTTCATTAGCTTACTGATCATTTTGACTATAGATCAGCTCAAACAGAGCATGTTAGATTCAGTGAGTCATTAGGTGAACTGGTTCGACTTTGATTCAGTTATGAATTTTCCTTTTATCGTAATTTACGGGATATATTTGCTTGGTACATGTTTTTTATGAGTTTCTTCTTTATGATTAATAAGTTTCCTATTTTTATCACGATGCACGAGGTAGATTGCTCGATGCATGCTTTGTATGACATGAATTTTTTCTTCTTTATCACAATGTATGAGATAGATTAGCTCGATACATGTTTTATATGACATAAATTTTTCCTTCCTTATTGTGATGTATAAGATATATTAGCTTGGTACATGCTTTGTATGATAGACACAAGTTTAATAGAGAATATAGTACAAATTCTTTATCAATCTTCGATGTATGTTGTGAGGCTGAGGCATAGCTCGAGCCATTTTATAGGAGCCATAAGTGCTATTTAGATGAAGTATTTTTTTCAAAGCTTCTATGTTCTATGTGCATGGCACAAGCTTATCCTCTATGGTCTTTAGCTTGTACGTTATTAATCTGATTTCTTTAAGGAATCTATAGTGGTATTTTCAATTGGTACCTAGTTTGCTCACGCATTCATCCCCTCGAGCTTTATTAGTTCTTTTAAGTACAAGTTCTCCTTCCTTAAAAGCTCAAGGTTTGACCCTTTTATTATGAAATTGAGCTACTTTTTGTTGGTATGCTACCATTTTGATGGTGATATCTTCTCTTCTACTAGTTAAGAGGTATAAATTGATGCAAAACTCTTCTTCATTTTGTTCGAGTCGGTGATGGAGGACTCTATATGATGAGAGTCCTATCTTTACAAGTATCATTGCCTCGATGCCATACGCTAGGGAGAATGACATTTGACTCGTTATGTTTCTTAGGGCAGTTTGGAAAGCCCAGAGGATATGGTTAAGTTGTTTGACCTAAGTACCTCCTGTACCATCCAATCTTCTCTTAAGCCCTTACAAAATGGTTCTGTTAGTTACCTTTATCATACCATTAGCTTATGGGTGAGCTACCGAGGTGAATCAGAGGTCAATACAAGCTTTGTATAGTAGGATTTGAACTAATTGTTGTCAAATCATTTTTCATTATCTGTATGAGGGTCTGGGGAATGTCAAACCAATAAACTATTCTTTTCTTAAGAAAGTCCAAAATACTTGATAAGGTGATAGTCGCTAAGGCCTTGGCTTCAGACCACTTAGTGAAGTAATTGATAACTACTACCTCAAACTTCTTTTAACTTGGTGTTTAAGGAAATAGACTGAAGATGTCTATTCTCCATTGAGAAAAAGGCCAGGTCGAGCTAATGGGTTGATGATCTACCGTTGGTTACTGAGGGATTTCACCGTGCCTTTGACAAACGTCATAATTTTACACTAACTGTTTGGCATCCTTAACCATGAAAGGCCAGTAGTATTCAGACAAGACAACTTTTTAGTAGAGGGTAATTTAGCTTAACTCCCTTTAGGAATTTACTGACGTAGTACACTAGTTTTTACTCGACTCCTTCTTCTTTAACCAACACTGAGGCTATAGCTTCTTTTGTTGTTATCGCATACATGAACAAGGGTTTGTCTTACTAAGGGCAACTGAGTAGTGGGGGCGAGTTGAGGAAAGCTTTCAGGTCTCCAAAGGCCTTTTTGGCATTCCTTATCCCACTTGAATTTGTTTAGGTCTCTCAGCTTTTTATAGAATGGAAAGTAGTGTCGAACTGACAAAGATATGGACCTCCCCAAAGTTGTGATTCTTCTATTGAGTTTTTGTATTTCATTAATGGTTCGAAGCGATTGCATGTCGATGATTGCTTGGATTTTCTCTAGGTTAGCCTGTATTCTTTTCTGGGAGATAAGAAACCTAAGGAACTTTCTTGTTTAAACCCCAAAGGCACATTTCTCTGGGTTGAGCATCATATTATACTGATCAAATATCTTTAGCTTGGTGGCTTTTCATATTCATGTTATTCACATACACTTCCATCATCTTGCAAGTTTGTCTTTGAACATGTGATTTTCCAACCTTTAGGAAGTGACTCCTACATTTTTGAGGCTGAAAGGCATGACCTTGTAGTAATAGGTGCCCTCATGAGTGACAAAACTATTATTTTCCTTATCCAAGACAAACATTCAGATCTGGTGAGAGCCTGCTAAGGCATCAATAAAACTGTACAGTTGATGCCCTGCAATGGAATCCACCAGTTGATCAATGTTAGACAAGGGGTAACTGTCTTCCGAACAGGCTTTGTTGAGATCAGTGAAGTCCACACACATCCTCCATTTCCCATTAGGCTTTTTGACTAGCACCACATTAGCTAGCAAATCTGAATATTGAACCTCTCTAACGAACGTATCGTGCAGTAACTTGAATACTTCCTTGACGATGTCTTTTTAGTGCTTAAGTGTGTGATTTCTTCTTTTCTATTTAGCAAGTTTGGCTAAGTTATCTATGTTGAGCTTATGCATGATGATTGAGGGGTCAATTCTTGTAATATTTGAAGGGCTTTGAGCAAAAGTTTTTTAAGTTTTCTTCAATGTCGAGCTAATGTCCCTCTCAATGGGCTTGGTTAGTTCTGTCCTGATGAGCAAGGTTCAATTTTGCCCCACTAATAGAGACTTCAATTTAACTGTTAGCTCAGTACTTCTAGGGTGCCCTCTAGGATGAAGTCGAATGGCTTAAAGCATGGCTCACTTCTTTGAGGATGGTCATGTAGGTTTTTCTTGGCTAGTTTTTAAGCTCCTTTGACAATTGCCACCCCTCGTTCGGTGGGATCTTCATAATTAGGTGTACCAAATGTAGGTGCAAGATGTTGTATCATAGAGGATAGGTCTACCAATGATAACATTATATGAGAAGGGGATGTCTACCACCATCCATACGTCTTTGAATTTCTTGGTAATCTTTGTGTCTCCTGGCTTCATGTTCAATTTGAGAAAACCTATCACTTCAACCCTAGTTCCTTCTAGGCTTGTCTAAGGGGTTCAGACTGGGTGCAACATTTTGAGGTTTAGGCCGAGCGCCTTAAAGGTCTTTAAGTTCATCATTTTTACTAAGTTGTTGTCATCTACCAAGATGTACTTGACCAAATAGCTTTCAATATGGCCCTGAACCATTAGGGCATTTGTATGTGAGGTGTTCAGCTTTCTGTCACCATCAATTGTAGAGAATGTATTGGGGAAAACATTAACTCAGTTGTGTTTTCTTTATTATTTATCGAATATATTTCTTAGACTTGTCTCTTTCTAGCGGTGGAATTGTCAACTCTTGCGGATCCCCTCGCTATGATGTTAATAAATCCTATATGTTGCCAAACATAGGGGCTTCTTATCTTTGTGGGCATCTTCTCGAGGTTCATGTCTATTGTCTTTTGGAGCTACCTATTTTTTGAACTAGTTAAGCTTGCCCTGTTGGACCAACCTTTCGATCTCATTCTTCAAGTTTATGTATTCTTCTATGTCATGTCCATTGTCTCCATGAAAGTTGCAATACTTATCTTTGTTTCGAGTGGTTGAGCTCTTTAGTAGCTGGGATAGTGGATTCTTTTGCATTATCTCTTGATCTAATGAAGGACTTCTCTTCTACTGGACGTGAGAGGTGTGTAATACTGCGCTAAGCTGCCTTCGAGATTGATAAGGTTTAAGCATGGTCCCCCTTATTTGGCTCAGCTTCCTTCGCCCTTAACTTTGGTTCGACCCTTCATCTTTTTTCTGGTATGGGTTGTAAGAATAAGTTCACAGGTTGTCATTTAGGCAAATGAACCTATTACTTTCTTCCATCAACTCATAGAAGTTCTTCAGTGGGTCAACACTAAGGGAGTAAAAAAGCCCTCGATTCTTATAGTTATGAATTGTGGCATTTATTGCTACCTTATGATTAAGATTGCTTATCTCCATGACTACCCTATTGAATTTGGCCAAATAATCCAATAAGGATTCTCCTTCTTCTCTTACCACCTCATGCAAGTTTGAGGATATTTTCATCTGAGGAGTAACTTATATGAATCTGGTTGCGAAACACCGAGATAGCTAAGCAAAGCTTTGAATGGAACCATGGGATAAGTCTTAATGCCACTCATAAGTGACTCCTTCTATAGTGATGGGGAAAATTTTGCATAGTAAGGTGTCTGAGCAATTGTACAATTCCATCCTAGATTGGAATTTATGCAGTTGACTTTTGGGGTTAGTCGTGCCATTGTAATTGTCAATTGACGGTAATTTGAACTTGTAAGGCACGGGCTCAGCTCTTACTTCATCAGCTAAGGGGTTGTGATCATGAGTGTGATAGTCGAGGGCAAAATGCTCTTTGCCTTAAACTAGTCTAACGACTTTCATGACCTTTTTCTATAAGATATCCTCATCCTAATAAGTACTTATTATTCATGCAGCTTGACTCTCCAACGATTTGTACGAGGATTCTCCCATGTCATTGGATGTTTTCAAGCGTTTATTCATGTACTCGTCCAGTGCTAAGTTTTCTGCAAGCTCAAGTGGGGTAGGTAGAGGTAAGGTCTGTCTTGGCTCGGTGGCTATGGCTGTTAGGGGAAGCTAGGGTTCTTTTTGCAATAGGGCTTGCTCGAGGTGTTTCAATGTTGTTGTGAAGTTTGCACAGGCAACCACAAGCTTGTTTGTGCTTGAGGGTCATAAGTTGGGGTTTTTATAGGGCTAGGTGCTTGATACTCCGTTGCCACAAGAGGAGTAAAGGTAGGGAGTTATCGGGTGGGAGTGTTTTCTAGGATATGGTGTTAGTGTTTGGTTTGAAGGGGGAGTAGGGGAGGGGTTGAGGTGATTGGGAAAAGTCATAACTAAAGCTCGAAAAGGAACACTGGAATAAATCCATGCTCATTGTACCAATGATGCCCGAGCTACTAGTCTAGATGATTAGTTCGGTTTGGTCTTTGCGAGCAAATGGGCTAGTTTAAGGTGCTTCGACCTGATTATCTACAAAACGAGCAGAGTTAGGAGGAAGTCCGGTCGTTGACTGCGATCCTTTTTTTATGGTTAAGTTAGTTAAGTTCATTTGAGAGTAAAGTGTAGAGATTCTAGAGAGAAAATGAGAGATACTAAGGTCTTTTATATAGGTGTGGTTGTGTTCCTATTGAAGGAAGTTGGTAGTTATCGCTTGGCTAAGCTAAGTGGCTTCCTTGTGAGCTGAGCATTCTTTCTATAGTTGAGCTGTGTTAGCTAATCGACTCCCTACTAATGAGCAGGGCCAGTATTGTGGGTTGGTGTGTTGAACCGAGTTGGGCCTCTTATGGTATTGAGCTTGGCCTATGACAACATGGGTAGTATCAGATTTTAAAAAGAAACAAAAAATATTAATTACATACTAACTCTTGATGCTCTTTTTTCAGATGATCGAATTCAAAATAAAGATGGTAGATCCTTCGCCTTAAATTACGACCATCTGTTGCAACTTGATAAAGTCCATTTGGTCAACTTGATGGCTATTATCATAGGAGTTAAAGTCATTTATGGAGTTGTTGGCATCAAAATTGATCTTTGGAGTCCTATTCTCTTCATTTACACCAGATGTTAACGTGGTACGTGTTCTAATTGGCGATTTTTTAATGTGAACTTAGGATTTCAAAACCAAAAAAAACAAATAAGAAAAGAAAGAGAAAATTAGGGTTAAGGGTTTAGTAGGAAATTAAAGATTGAATTGGAGAAAATAAAGAAGAGAAACATTTGAAGATTATATTGGAGTGAGAAAGAAGAATTATGAAATGGGGCAGGGATGAAATGTGTGTGCCAAAAGAGAGTGGAAAGAAAAAAATGGATGAAAAGGAAAATAAATAAGAAAAACACAAAAATATTTTTCTCATTAAAATAAAATTATAAAACTCATTTTGATCATATTTTTTTATTCACAGTATATGCTCGCTTTTAACGATAAAAAAAATATTTTGTGTAATAGCACAATCAAAAGAGAGTTTATAATATAATTTTAAAATATGAAAAATGATTTAATTAAATACGTCAAGTTTATAATATAATTTTAAAATATGAAAAATGATTTAATTAAATATGTCAAATATTAAAAAATATTTAGTAATTTATTTCTTATTTTCTACCGTTAAAAAAAAAAAAAGTGAGATGACTCGAATGAGAAAATGTAAAAATAAAAATAAAAAATGATAAAAGAAGTATAAGTGTGGCCGGAACAAACTTTACGCGTAATCTGCCACATGCGTCCATCTTAAACGAGCGAATGACGCAACTCTCCACACCCAACACCTTCACCCACTTCCACGTGTGCGGTCTTTTAAAACTGCTTTTTCCTATCGTCACCGACCCCCTGAATTATTTCTGCATTTGTCTCATTAAATTGTGGGCATGATTTGGATTCTGAATTTGATTTTGGTCTTATAAATAAAAACTTTTGGTTTTATATTTTTTGTTATTAAAATTTAAAAATCAAAATTAGTATTCAATATTTTATATTTTTTTAAAAAATAAAAATAAATTATGAAAACCTATAAAAACTGTAAAGAATAATCTTACCAAACTGTAAAGAATAATCTATGAAAACTGTAAAGAATAAAATATTACCAAACAATCCTCAAAATTGATAACAGGGTGGATTTTGACTAGGACACTCCTTTTTTTTTTTCATTTAATTTCTTCAGGCAAATAATTTTTAGAGACTGATTTCAAGTTATTTTAATAAAAGATTAAACTTTTTTTTAATTCTTTTATATTATATTATTTTTTAATAAAATCTCAGTTTACTTATTTTGAGTTTATCTATATTTATTTCTTTGGTTTTAAAAATTTTATGTGTTTTAAAAAAAGTTTGATATGTATTTTATTTTATTTTTAACAAATTGTCTCAAACATGGCTAAATTTATACATCTAAATATTTAGATTTATTACTTTTATACCTTTATAGATATATTTAATATTCGTTTATATTTTTATTTTATTTTTATTATCCTTTTTGAGGACTATATATTCTTTTTTTATGAAAAATTGTTCTCTTTTTATGAAATTTATTTTTATTGAGTTTTTAAATTTTTTCAGATTCACTTTTGATGATGGACTAAAATTTATTAGTAATATTCAAATTATCAGGCTTATCTAAAAATCATGAAAATTGATTTGTAGTTCTAGTATTCAATAAAGTTCATCATATAAATAAATTTGATATAAAATAATAAAATTTTATTATTGTATTAAGTAAAAGTTCTTTTTTTTTTTTTTTTTTACTAAAGGGAACTAAGATACAAGTTGAAATCAACTAATTTCATAAAATATCGTAATTTTGTTAAATATTCTTCTCACAATGAAATTCCATTACAAAATTCAAATTGATTATACTAACATTTACTAAAATATATTAAGAATAAGATAAAATAAAAACATTATGTTTTTTATATTTTAATATTTTTATTTATTTTATAAAAGTACTTATAATCAAATAATTTTGAATTATGCATTTTATTTTATTAAAATTGAAGAAAATTTTTGAATTGATAGTGTTTCAAAAAGTTAGATTTTATATTAAAAATAATCACACTTTCATGTTTTATACTAAGTCCATTTTTTTTGTAATAATAACAATAATAAATGAAAGTTTTCTAAATTTTAACAGTTAATATTCTAATTTTTATCTTTAAATTTGTAAAATTAATTTAAACTTATATATTTATCAAAATTAAAATTTTAAGAATAAATTAAAAATATATATTCAGTCATACGTGTAATTTAAATCATAAACTTATCCAACTTTTTGATTGTATAAAATTATAAATATTAATTTTTTATAATTGAAAATTATTTTAAAAAATTTAAAATATTTTATAAAATCTTTTTAAAATGATTGATTTTAAAAAATTTTACCATATATATATATATATATGGTGGAGAATCCCGTGGGGACAGGGATCTCCCCGAAGGGGGAAACAAAGAAAAAATTTCTTCGTTAGGTGGAGTGAATTAGGTCCTAATTTTAACTTTATCTTTTCTGTCTATTAGACATCAAAAAAGGAGTGGGACGGGACGGAAAAAGTGCAAAATAAAGGGCAGAGGTGGGTTTTCCATTATTTTTTTTAAATTTTTTTATAAAATATTAAACATTATAAATTATAATATGTTATTCTTCAATATTATAATTTAACTAATAAATCTTTGCATATACTTAATCATTACTGAAGAGAAAAAAAACACACTAAACAATTATGTTTGTATTGTCAAAAATATAGAAATTACAAATAATATGGTATTTGATTCATTAGTTAAGCTAGCAGAGCCTTAAGGTGCTTTTTTGGTAATATTTAGTGTTGAAAATCTTAGAGTTGTACTTGTTAGAAGTAATATTTTTAAAATACTGACTAATCAGTGACTGATAAACTGACTGATTTGCTATTCAACCAATTTGATAATTCGATTGATATAATTAAATTAGTTTAATAATAAATAAAATTTAAAAATATTATTAAAATAATTTTAAAATTTAGAAAAATATTGAAATATATAAATATAATTATAATAAATAAAAATAAAAAATAATGTAAAAAACCAGTATGAATCGAATCAAACCATTTATTGATTTGATTCTCAATTTTTCTAATTCGATTGGTTTATCTGGTCTAGTTTAAAATGCTTTGAAAACCTTAAAATTGAGCTCATCGAAAGAATTTTACCATAAGTAGCTCATTAACTCAAATATGATTAATCTCATATTTAAATGGATATAAAAATATTTAAATATAAATATAAAAATTAGACATTTATATTTATTAAATTAATGTTCTAAATATGAGTCAGCAGAACCAATCTGTCCCCTCCTATCACAAAAAAATTTCCATCTAATTTAAGACGAGAAAATCAGTCGGATTGAGATGGAATTGTCATTTTTGGAAAATTCATTGCGTTGATGTTTATTATGTCCAATTAATAAGACAATAAATCCTTAGCTCGAATATCTACAATTCTAATTGTTAGTAATATTATTCTCTTAACATGTGTAATTTTTTTTTCTTTTTTACATAACTTTTAGTCAGTATTTTAATATTTTAATTAATTGATATAAATTTCAAACTATATATCTTTTAATTAATTAATTATTATCATATAATTAAATATGATAAAAATGATAAATTCTTATTAGGGATGCTTATGATCCACTTAGCCAAATCATGAGCACTATTTAAATTAATTGATCAATTTTGATTAGAGAAAAATTAAATATAAAATCAATTAAAAATTATAAAACTCACTAATCTGACTGTTCAAAAAGAACATTTAATTAACCGATTAACTAGTTGGTAAATCAAAAATATAATATTTTTAATAACATATAAATAATATATTTTTTAGAAATATATATATATATATATATATATATATATATATATATATATATATATATATATATATATATAATAGTTTAAAATATAAAATATGTTTTGTGTGGGTGGGTTTTTTTAATTTTGTATGTTTAATATATAT
>CATIWR010038060.1:0-10224 GCA_949677035.1 Omphalea diandra | reverse complement strand
ATCTATTCTAACATAATGCTATTCTTTGATGAGAAGCTATGTTGAGAAAAAAGCTATTTAGTTTTTGTAATACTATTTTAATTTGGACATATTGGGGATATTAAGGGTAATTTTAGAGTTTTTATATTCAAATAATAATGCCACGAATGTAAAATTATTTAATGCCAAGTCAGCACGTCGCATTAACAATATTGACAGTGTTACTAAGTTTGAACCACATGTGCTAACCTAAGTTAAAATTCATACCCTAAACTATCACGAAAATTTTCAGAGACCTAAAATATATTAAAATATAAAATCTTGAAATTACAAGATATTTTTTTTGTATTCATTTTCTTTTTTCTAATTTTAAATTATTTTAAATATTATTTATATATTTTTCACATTTGTTAGAAAAATACATTATTTAAATCAAACTAGAAGTTGACTTATTTCGTATTCATTTCTATTTTAAAACACTAATTTTAATTGAGAGAGCTCAAATTTTCTCATCGATCTCATACGTAATTACTTTTTTTATTACACCTAATTTTTATATTTATATATAATTATTTTCAGATTTTTAAACTTGTGTGAAATTATTTGTGCACTTTACCACTAAACTTGGAGGGAAAAGCACAAAACTATGTGTATATAAATATTTACACAAATTAAACTATTTTCACCTATAAACTTTAACTCTTAAAAAATCAACATCATGTTGTGAACATAAAATTTAATTAGTAAAAATTAAATAAGTTTTAAGTTAAAAATTGATTTTTATTGAGTTTGACTTCAACATAATAATTTTGACAGCATCTCCGACTCGCCCTAAATTTGGAGTGGATTGTGCACCATTTAACTACAATCTAGTTACATTTGCAGCTAGATTTTAGAGTAGATGAATAGTGTTGTGCCAAATATGACGTAACGCTATTCACAACTGCAATTATACCTTTTTTTTTTTTTTTTCTAATATTTGGCAAACAAATCTTCTCTATATATGAATTATATTTAAGTCCAAATACAATATTCAATTTAGACAACATGAAAATATATTTAGAATTTTTTTAACAATTGTACACAAAATTTCATCAAATTTACTTTCCACTTAAAAAAAAATCTCTTAATAATAATGTAAGGCATAATAAAATTAAATAACTATATAATTAAATTTGTTATAATTAATTTAAAATTAAACAACTATAATATAGTATAAAAATAAAATTACAAGTAATATTAGCAATTGAAAAGGATAGAGAAATTAATAAAAATATTTATATTAAAGTACTTACAATATCTTCATTTGAAATACTGCTGGGCTTCATATTCTCAATTTGTCAAAAGCATTCATTCAATTTTCTAATAACTTTCTCAATAGTGTGCATTCGACATTACAATGAGCATTTGCTACGGCCCCAACTATCCATTTTTCCTTGATTATATTTATTTTCAATTTGAGATAAAAAATGAGTTGCAGACTGATAAACACTAATAATTGGATCTTAAAAATTTTTTCATATAAACTCGGCATAAAAGCATATCTTCAATAGCACTATATCTAGATGATCGAATAGACATTTTTTAGTGGTATGCGTCTTAACTATAACTTGTTGGATGTGTTTGGATATGTGTATTTTAAAATGGTATGCCTCTTATTTATAGACAAATGTGATGATAAGAAATTTTTTTTTTTTTAAATTCAACCATTTGATAGATTTCCTAATAATCTACACAGTTGGATTGACTATGAGATTATCTAATCATTTTTTTTAAAAGAAGACATAGGTGATGATAAGGAATATTTTTTTTTATTATTTCAACCATTGAATGAATTTATTGATAATCTAAATCGTGAGATTGACTTTGACATTATCTAATCATCTTTTTAAAGGAAGAGAAATATGTTGATAAGGAATATATATTTTTTTAATTTTAACCATCGGATGAATTTCCTGATAATTTAAACCGTGAGATTGACTCTGACATTATCTAATCATCTTTTTAAAAGAAGAGAAATATGATGATAAGGAATTTTTTTTTTTTTTTTAAATTTCAACCATTGGATGGATTTCCTGATAATCTAACTAACTAAATTGACTCTGATATTATTTATTCATCTTTTTGAAAAAGGACAAACATAATGATAAGAATATCTTCTTTTTTTTTTCAAATTGTTAAATTGAATATCTTTTTTTTTTTCAAACCGTTAAATTGACTTTGACATTCTAATCAACTTTTTAAAAGAAGATAAATGTGATTATAAGGACCTTTTTTTAAAAAAAATTTCAACCATTGGATGGGTTTCCCTATAATCTAAGCCGATAGATTAACTCTGACATTATCTAATTAACTTTTTAAAAGAAAACAAATGTGATGATAAGGAATATCTTTTTTTTAAAAAAAATCAAGCATTGTATGGATTTCCTGATAGTATAAATCATTGGATTGATTCTCACATTATCTAATCAATTTTTTAAAAGAGGACAAATATCATGATAAGGATTTTTTTAAAAAAACATTTCAATCATTGGATGGATTTTCTAATAATCTAAAACGTTGGATGGATACTTTCAACTTTCATCACCGATCTAAATATCGCTATAAATACAAATCTTCATCACCTATCTAGATATCCCTAGAAATCTTCATCACTTATCTAAATATTTGTATAAATACAAATTCTCATCACTTATTTAAATATCTTATAAAAGTTGTCCATTCAAAAATTTCAAAAATGAATTTTGATAACCTTAGCCAATACTTTCAATCAAATTCATCTTTATATTCTGATGATGATTTGATTGTAGATATAGAATATCAAGCAATGTTGTGTGTTATCGAGAATAATAATAGAATCATTGAAAACTATGAAAAACAACTACAAAACCACAGGTCTTGTCATTGTGGGTTGATTCCAGGTCACACAGTGATACGACAAGCTTGTAAAGTTGTAGATTAAAATTTTTTCAACGATTATTTTTCTAATAACCCCTATTATGGTGAGGATATCTTTCGACAAAGATGTCGCATGTCAAGAAGTTTATTTCTTCAGATTGTTGATATTGTCAAAAGACATGACTCATATTTTGAACAACGAACGAATGCTCTTGGTAGACTTGGTTTGTTGCCATTACAAAGAATAATAGTCGCATTTCAAATGTTGGCATATGGTATGCCGATAGAGGCAATGGATGAGTATGTCAAAATCGATGAGTCAACAACAATTGAAAGTATGAAGCGATTTTTATCGTGTTGTGGTGTCGATTTTTGTAGAGTAATATCTTCGAAGGCCTAACAGTACTTATATTGCTAGGATACTCCATATTGGAGAACAACGTGGATTTTCTAGCATATTGGGCAGTCTATATTGTATGCATTATAACTGAAAGAATTGTCCAATGGCACGGACTAGTGGAACATCAATAATTATTTTAGAAGTTGTTGCAGATTATGATTTATGGATATGACATGCTTATTTTGGTATGTCGGACAACAATAATGATATCGATGTATTAGCATCTTATTTCTGATCTTGCACAAGATATTGCTTCTCATTCAAATTATGCTACACAAGGAAAAGAATATGATATTAATTACTATTTAGTTGATAGTATATACCTCAAATGGAGCAATATTGTACAAACAATTCATGAATTGTGAGGAAGGAAAAAAAATTGCGATGAAACAAGAATCATGTTGAAAAGATGTCGAGTGTGCATTTAGAATTCTACAATCACATTTTGCAATAATGACAGGTCCAACATGTTTTTGAAGAAAAGATGTGTTGCATGACATAAAAAACAACATACATTATTATTCACAATATGATTATTGGGGATGAAAGTGATTTACATGCACTAATTGTTGATGCAGTAGAAGCTCCAACTTCAAATGTTGAAATTGTAATAGATGATAACACTTGATTTGAACAATTTCTTGCTTGATAGAGACAAATTAAGGATAAAGATGCTCATATTGCACTTCGTAATGCATTGAGTATTTGTGAGAAAAATATACTAATTCAAATAATTAAATTAGTTTCACTATTTTTAATTATATATTTTTAGTATTTATTGTCAAGTGTAATATTTAATTTTAATTTCTATTTGTAATTTTATGTTTAATTAGTAAATCTATTTTCAATGTATTTTGTCTATATTAATATATTATATTTTTTATAAAAACAAATATGGTATATATGATAATTGCAGAATTAAAATAATATGTTAAATGTATTAATATATTAAACATTTGTTAAAAATTAATATATGAGTGTATAATGATAAATGTGAAATAAAATATTAGTGTAATATATTAAATGTATAATTAATATAATATTAATAAAAAAATATTAAAGGAGTTAAAAAAAGAATACTGCAAAGAATATTTTTTTTGGAGTTAAAAAATGGAGTTTACTTCTGAAATTGCATTTGGGAATGCTGAGTAAACTTTAGTTTAGCATCAGAAAATCAAAAGCTCGCTCTTCTTCTTCTCTGCAACTCTTTTCTATTCCAATCGTCAAACAACACTCCTCTTTCATGTCTGTTACCCACCATCTCATAAATTATCGCTACAAGCAATCACAGTAATGTCATTTACTGTAACTCTACCATCTCTCTCTTCCTCTTTCTCTTCCCTCTCTCACCATTACAAAACTCACCGTTCCAATTATTCACATCCCAACTTGACCCTCCGATTTCTTCTTCTTCCTCCTCCTCAAGCTTCTAGAAGGAATTCGAATAATAATAATAATAACCTTGTAGATGATCCTCGAAATTGGAGCCGTTCGATTAACAACGAATTATTAGATGATTTAAATGGTTTTCGTGATGATGATGATGGTGATGAGGAAGAAGACGAAGAAGAGGATAGGAGTTTGGATCTTTTTGTTAGGTTCATTCAAAATGTGTTCAAGAAGGTATCGAAACGGGTCAGAAAGGCTATGCGATCGGTCTTGCCCGTTTCTGTCTCTACGAAGCTGGTAACTTTATATGATTTTTGGGTTTTATTGCTGATTTGTGCATTTGGGTTCTTTTAATTTTGTGTCTTTGTTGAATTTTTAGGTTAAGTTTTCGGTTGATGGAGTCTTAATACTGGCTTTTTTGTGGGTTTTGAAGGCATTTCTTGAGGTATTATATTCATACCACTTAAATCTAAATTGCCCATTTTGGCTTTATTTATTTATTGTTTTCATGTTGATCGTGCTGGATTGTGTTGTCTATACTGATAATATTAGGAATTCGTTTTCAGCTGGTGGTTATATACATTTGGCTTGTAACTTATTTATATTAATAGATACTAATCTGTGATGATTTTTAGTGGCCTTATGGCTAAGAACTCTTCACTTCTACAATTCGTAAATATAAAAACTTTCAATGTCTAATTTAAGATAGGAAAACTAGCCTTGTTTTTTTTACAGTTTTTGCTTTTTACTTCTATCTCTCTCTCTCTCTTTATATATATATATATATATATATATATATATATATATATATATATATATATTGTTAATTATGTTTGACTGCTTGAGGTAATATGCTATACCATATGTGAATTTGGCTCTTATTTGTACTTGTAGATTTAGTGTGATCATTCATGATTCATTGTAGTCAGTAGTGAAGATATTAGCAGTATTTTGGAAAATGATATTAACATCATGAGAAATCTCTGCCTTTACTTTTCTCAAATATCAAAATTTTCATTGTCAAATTTAAAAGATTAAAACCAGACTTTTGATAGTTTCCTTTTGTGCCAATAAACAATGTTGTCTTCAGTGGGTATTTGCTGTTAGCTCATGAAATCAAATGCTAAACTGATGGAAATGTTAGGTGCCAGTTGCACAAGGGGGATTAGTTTGGAGTTGATAGTTGCTGGGTACGTTGGATGTGAATGGAATATGCAGAAGAATTCTACATAGAATTAACCGGTTGGGTTGGAATGTGACAGTTGGATGACTAGGCTGGCTTCAAAAAACAAAAGTCATTTAGGTATACTGCCACAAAGGGCTGAGTAACAGAGGTCATCCCAAAGGTTTAATCCTCAATGCTGTTTTATGTTATTATTGTCACCTTGCCAGGTGATCTGCATATCACAAAAAGGAAGAATCCATTTTGCAATGTTTTTTTTCTGATAAGTTGGATTCTATCGACTGTTACGCTGCTAAGGAACATATGGCATGTATTGCTATGGCATATATATGTGTTAGATGTGTGTATTTCTAAAATTGGGAGAGATGGGACATTTGAATTTTGGAAGTGTCTAGTCTATCACCATCAAGAAGTTATACTTGTGCTGTGCATCTCGTTGTTTCAGTAGGTGCTAATCCCATTCTGACATTAAATCTAAGCACGGAGCTGCACTGTGGTTTTGGGCATGGTCCACATCATGAGCAAGAGTGATGCTCCATGTTTCATAATGCTAAAATAAATAGAATAAAGTGCTTTGTCTGTCAGTTGGTTTGTTTCAGGCTTTTTTTTTTTTTTTTTTTTTTAAATCTGTTTATGCTTAAAACAAGACTCCGATGGTTTAAATTATTTCTATTTGTTGTGGTCGGCACATTCAGTTTCATCTTCTTCTCATTTCCTTTCAATAGTCTAGCTTTTAAGATTGCTAGCCCGAGTTATTAGACTTTTCTAGGGTTGTGACTGTAGGAAACAGTGAAAGCATAATGTTCTTCCTCCAATTCATACTATAGTGTATGTCTTTCGAAATTCCAGGGTTGGTGAGTTCTTGCTAGTGTATTTAATGTTTGAGATTGTCAAATGATCTCATTATGAAATTGTCATGTTGGTTGGCAACTTGTGTTGCTTATGTTTTTGAAAATGCATTATCAGAGTGATTTAGGATGAGGCATTTTTGTATGCATTTGAAAGAATTTCTTCCAGATCAATAGACCAATGTATCAGATTCTTTGTATTCTAGTATGTTTTGTTCTTGTGAAGTTTTTTTACCTGCGACCTAAAGCCGAATTGCTAAAAAGGTTTTGAAGTTTCTCACAAGCTGAGAGGATCCATATGTTGACAATAGCAAAAATCTGGGACAACGGCCTTATCGTGCAACAGACAGATAGTGGAAGGAAGTAGGGATGAAAAGCATCATGTTTTGGAAAAGATGAGACGGCTTGGCTTGTTTTAAATGAATCAACTGAAATTGAGAAATTGACTTTGGTCCATCCCACTTCTTTTTCCTCTCTTGAGCTTGAGCTGGAATTGAATAGAGTAAGCTAGTACTGTCTCAAATTTTGATCTAATCTTAACCATGCCCATGTAGCTTAATTTTTTGACTTATGGTAACTGACATTTACCAAGCTAGCTTCAGATGGACTAATGCAAGCACAGCACAGCAATTAATTCTTTTAACTCTTGTTAGCACTCTTTTAAACATTTTAGGTGTTGATGAGTGGTGCTTTCCTCCCCCTTTTCCATATAGTCAACTTGCTAAGAAAATGCTGTTATTTTGTTCTGAATTGAGAGTTATTATGTAAGTTTTAAATTGATATATGTATAGTTCTTACATCTTGTCAACCATTTCTCTGTTTGTGGATGTTTAAATGTAGGTGGTTTGCACTGTCGGAAGTGTAGTTTTTGTAAGCATCTTACTGATACGTGGAATATGGTCTGGGATTACCTATTTACAAGAAAGCCGCTATCTTAAGATGAATGAACTTGACAATGATCACCATGCATGGACTGGCGCTCAACCTGCAGCTTGATTTGTCCACCTGCGAAAGGAAATGTTCCAAGCATTGAACCCCAATCAAGAACAAAGTCATTTCTCAATAAAGAATCCAAAATAACTTAGAATTCAGCTGTCAATAAGTTTTCTGGCATGAAGGTAGCTTCCCATATTCAAAGTCCAGAAGAATAAATTCCGCTTTGATATTAATAAGTACTAGAATTTTTTTAAAAGAAAAAAGAGGGGGAAGCTCACTAAAAAATCGGGGGGAAGCTCATGTTGTTAGGAGGCGGTAGGTCTACCCTTTTTATATTTAAATAAGAGGTCCTATGCATATATCGGTTAATTATGAATCTTTGCTTCAGAAAAGACACTAATTACAGATGTGGTACTCTTGGCCTAACTCAGATTATATGTTAGCATCACAATACCAATATTATTTTGAAATATTTTTATGCTTACAATTCAGGTAAAAATCATCATGCCTCTCAAGGATTAGCGTCTATATTTATACCTGGTTTGTTTCCATTTTCATCCTTACTGTTATTGTGCTTTGGATGTTTTGTGGGCATTGAATATGTTTTCGTTCTTATACTGCATAGCATACACCAGAGAGTAAGAAGCTGGAAGAATTGAGAAAGTGAAAATGTATACTTTTTGTTGGGCTAATGGTCTGGTGGAGGTCAATAGTTAAACAGAGCTTCCATTGCCTTCTAATATTTCCTATATAAAAAAAGCACGCGTGTTTATTTCGCTTATTAATAGATTTGTTTCCTGTAAATCTACTCATCAGTCATTGTCATTGAGTCCTTAATTTTGGAGTTAATTACTGTAAATCTCCTTGTGTTTTCATAGTTAATTAAGTTGTGTCTCATTTATTAATATTATATATAATCAATTAACTAAATTGTATCTCATTTCTTAATGTCAATTTGGTTCGTTACACTAAAAAGTTTTTATTAATTTTTTAAAGATTTTTTTTCTTACTAGTCAATGGAATAAATGTGAAAAAATAAAATATTTTTTCTAATGACAAAAATATTTTCATCTCTTTTTAACACATACATCACACTCAAAAAGTAGTCAACGACCAAATTACATCATGTATATGGACTCAAATTTGTATATACATTAGATTTTAAATACATATATATTAGTATATACATTGAATTTATATATATTGATAGTGAATTATATATATATTGAAATGCTTGTACATTCATTTTTAAGTATATGTATATTAATTTTTAATTGCATGTACATTTAGATCCATCATACAACATGAATTTAAGTTTGTGATGTACAAATTGACCAACTAAGGATAAAGCTTAGATGAGGTCGAAGGGGGCTCATTGGACCTCTTTAGATTTTTCAAAAAGTTCACATGCCTAGTATTTTTCTTGTAAAAATTTTTATAGTTCTTTAATTGTTTGATTATATATATAGGAGTTAATTGTCAATGGACTTTTTCAATCTTTCAAAAAATTTAGGGCTATATATATATATATATCATCTTCTTATGGCACATAAATAAATCCACATAATTTATACTTTTAGTTATCACTTACATAAGTATCTTAAAACATCTCTTATGCCGTATTTTCCGGGTACTTACATATGTATGTGAAGCATCAATTCTAAACTACGTAGCTCGAGACTGCCATGGAAATTGATTATTTAGTTATGCTGTTGGTCTGGACACTCTTGGTGTTAGTCTTGCAGATGCTTGGACTTGTTATGTAGACTTTATTTAATTATCTTAGCTTAAATGGTATCATTATTTTATTCGAATGCCCCGCTCTTCGTGCTCCATGCTCCAAAAGGGTGATGTAGCCCCCCAGCGGTTAAATTATACAAAATATCACTTAACTATAGAGGTTATTTTTATAAAGGTCACCTAAAAAAAAATTAATTGAAATAATTAATTTTTTAATTTATTTTAATAAAGTATTATATTTGAAATTAATTTAATTTTTGTTCACTAATTATGACAAGATAATTGACCCACTTAACTACGTCAATTGTAGCAAATATCATCTGTCTATAAAAGTCATTCTAAAAAGGTCACCGAAAAATATTCATTTTATATATTATATAGCGTGAATACAAATATTTTATATATATATATATATATATATATATATATATATATATATATATATATATCATTGGATTAATTTTAAATATCAATAAAAATTATTTTTTATTTTTCATACAAAATTAATTAAACTAAAAACTAATTTTTACTAAAAATTTGATTAAATTAAACTAAAATAAAAATATTGTTTCTACTAATATCTAAGTTTTTGGTTCTAATTAGACTAAGTAAAAAAAAAAATATAACATTCCTTTTTTAAATATACACTTCACTTTATTTTGACTTTGATTTTGGATATAAGTAAAACGAAAAAAATTATAGTTAATTGATTCAATTAAAAAATTTAAAACGAAAGAAAATTATAGTTAATTGATTCAATTAAAAAACTTAAGTACAATTAAAATTTAATTAATACTTTGTTTAGAATAAATCATGTAAGAAAAGAGTTTTATTAGTGAAAGAATTCTATT
>CATIWR010038051.1:0-14381 GCA_949677035.1 Omphalea diandra | reverse complement strand
TTAGTAGATGGATAGAGGTGATGAAGGAGTGAAGAAGAGGGATTAAAAGAGGAAAATTAAGCTTCCAACCCATAGGAATAAGCCACCATGATTTTGTCTTATTAAGGTAAGTATACAAATGGATTTTTTTTTTATTCCATTAGGAGTATATTAGAGAGGCAAAAATGTGGGGAGGTGCAGTAGAAGAAAGAAAGTTCATAAAGAAAGAAAGAAAGAAAGAAGAAGAAGAAGAAGAAGAAGAAGAAGAAGAAGAAGAAGAAGAAGAATAAGAGAGGGAGAAGAGTGAGTTGCCTATGAATGAACCTTAAACTTTTATAGTTCTGGGACAAAAGTACCTCGAGGCATTAAAGATAATATTAGGAATAAGTTGGAACCATCCAAGGCTTAATAGCTTGAAGGAGGAGGCAAGTAAATAACTAATGATACTAAACATGCAATTGGTTAAATGCCATAAGCATATACTCAATGGAATGAAATGTTGTTTAATGAGATGATATTGATGAATGCATTGATGAAAGGATTGTTATACTTTTGAATTTCTTATTTTCATGAGACATTGATAAATTATGACTAGGAAATGGAAGTATGTTGTGATATGAGTTGCCAAAGTTATGAGTTTTGTTATTAATCTTTATATTGTTGGAATTTTATTGGATTTATAATTGATTTGTTGAAAGATTAATACTTGATGTTATTGAGAAAGCAATAATATTTATAGTGTGTATGGCAACCAAATATGATAGCCTATATAATAACCAAATATGATAGCTTATGTGGCAATAATATATAATAGCCTATGTGGCAATAACATTTATAGCCTGTGTGGCAACAATATTTATAACATGTGTGGCAACCAAATATGATAATCTGTGTGGCAATGATATTTATAGCTTATATGGTAACAATACATAACAGTTTGTATGGCAATAACATTTGATAGTTGGTGTGCTATTAAAGAGTAAAAACTCTTTATTTTGTGCATGGATATGATGATGAGTTATTTATATTTAAATGTTTGTTATATTATCTGAGATTGAAGTATCATTATGTGTTTACTTATTCAGTATGCAAGCTCACTTCTTTACATTAAATTTTCTTTCAAGAAGAATAGACTAAATATTACATCAAGTTTGCATTTCAAAGTTACTGTCTGGCAATCTAATAGAGGTTAGGCTAGTATGCAGTCTATTAGTATTTTAGTTTGTTTAGCCATGTATACCTTGTTGTAAGTAGTTACTATAATATGAAACAAGATATATAGTGTGAAAAATAATTGAAAGAAGGTCTTTTAATGACAATGGATAGTATGAGAGAATTTTAATGATGCTGTGACACTTTAGTATTCCATCTCTTATGAATGAGTTAATGCACCTACTTTAGGAATGATTAGTAAATGAGATGTCACAGCAAACCTTTAACATAGAAAAATTCCACAACAAACTAATACAACCAAACTCATAAGAAAATTTTTAAAACATTCAAATCCATTAGAAAAAAGTTTGTAAACAATTCCAAATATAAGTCAACCAAGAAAATTTAAAAAATCACAATACACTTTTTCTCTTTTTGATGCAATTTAAAATCAAACATAACACAACCTAACATTGTTAAATATCTTCCTTAAATAATGTTATTCATAATTCCATAGGCAAGAACACACTATCAATCTCCACTAATGTAATTACACACTTGATCAAGCATCAAAAGGTCTTTATTAGCTTGAAACATGGCTAAATGGAAATTGGTTTGCAAAAAAAAAAAAGATAAAAAGGTGCAAGCAAGAGAACTCTAAGAATGAAAACAATCAAGTAATGTTAAAAATTCCCATATCTAATTGAAATTTCTCCATTTGTCTAAATCATATCCTTCTTTATCCCCTATCAAGAATCACTCCAATAATCAAAATTCATCCTATTAATAGCAATTACTAATAAGGGGCTTCTCATAGAATTGTGAGCTAATAATAATTAAAGCATTAAAACTCAAAAAAACTTCACAATTCTCAATCTTTTCTTTTTTCTTTTTTTGACGAAGAAAACTGAACCAAATTACCAATAATTTGATAATATGTAAGCATTATGCTTCTCAAATTTTCTTCCAAAAATATCAAACACTTGTACATATGTTTAAATATATAACCAATAAAAGTAGTCTAAATTTTTTGACTCACATAATGGAAATTCTAATGCCACACAATAATTTCAATCTTAAAGTTCTCTTTGAGGGTAGGTCATGATTGTTGAACCTCAAGATTCTAAGTCTTATTTTGATTATTATAAACAAGTCAAAGAACTAACATTTGTCTAAGTTTTTTCTTTTATGTTAGAACATGCAGGTACATCAACTCTTTGAACTATGATGTTTAGAGAATGAATTATGTTTGAAAACTTAAGTATTGGAGAGTGAAATCAAGGCAAGCTCAACTTAACATACCAATGGGTGTTATTTATTTTCAATAGGCATTGTGGACCTGGCAACGAGCATTGAAATGTCATAACATGCATTTGAGAAACACTTCATATTGAACATAGCCTTTCAAAATTCTCAATAGGCGTTACCATATTCCCAACAGTTGTTGGACAATTGCTCTAACATGGCTATGCATATTGAATCTTGCAATAGGTGTTGCATTTTTTCAATAGATGTTGATCTTGCCCTTATAACAGACATTACATTTTTGCAACAGATGCTAGACAAAGTGGCTTAGATTGAGCAAAACTCTCTATAATTTGAAACAGTATTTGGTCCTTTACAACAAACATTGAAAAAGCTCCCTATATTATGTTAAAGGCTTTAGACCCCCTAATGAGGCACACTCAATATCTCAATAAGTGTTAAACACATCCAACTGGCATTTGAAATTCACTAATAGGCATTGAAAAATGCTCTAGTTTGAGCTATAAGCACTAGTCCCCTTAATGAGGGACATTCATATCTCAACAAGCATTAAAGGTGTTATCAACGGGCATTGAAATTCTTTAATAGTCGTTGAAGGACTTATGTAAACCTTGTAAAATAGAGCATCAAGTTTACATCTTCCTCCAATAAATGTTGAAGTTTAAAAGGAATGACCATTGTTTTTATTCATTGGTCATTGAAGAAATAGTGAATTAAACAAATGTAAAAGTCAAAAGAGAAGCTTTGAGTCAAGTTCTCTTTAGCAGCTAGTCCCAACAGGCATTTTGATAAAGCCAATGACCATTGAAGGTGTATTTTGCTTAATAGCCACCCATTTATATGAAATCAATGATGGTTGATGTCTTAGCAACGAGCATGGAGAATGCTCAACAAGCATTGAAAGCCTATAACTATAATGTAAAGTGACCTTCTTTTTTAATGGCTAGTTCTTTGTTCATCATATAAAAGGACCTGCTCTCAACACAAACACATATAAAATTGTTTCATTAAGCAAATATTTCATTGTGAAAGCTATTCTCAATTAAAAGGGTGAATAAAGAGTGATGTAGCAAACTAGAGAAGTTCATTGCCCAAAACTTGCAAGAGTTATCTTTAAAACAGAGTTTGAAGAATACTAAAGTGACTTATTTACATGAGTGAAAAAGTTTTTCCTCTTTCTTAAATTATTGAGGAAATCTTAGATTGGGAAACCCATAAAACTATATCTTATGGAAGGTTTAAGATAGTACCTAGAAATTACTTTAGGTTAAGGTTAAGTAGTATTTGTGAAACTACTTGTAAAAGGTCGATAGAGCCTGAGAATCTATCATTTGTAAAGGCTTGATAGTGCCTAGGAACTTATCTTTGTAAAGGTTATTGATAACACCTTAAGCTATCAAGATAGTGAAGGCTCTAGGAGATACTATAGGAGAGGACGTATGTCAGTTGTGTTAAACCTCTATAAATCTTCTATCTTGATTCTTCTTCTTTTTCACACTTAGTTTTAATTTTTAATATTTTTCATTGCCCTATTCAACCTCCCTTTTAGGGTACCAAGGTACAAAAATGATGATGGTTATATGGTGACAAGGTTGAGGGCAACTAAGAAAGAGGCTTATATACACTCTTAAAGTATATTTTAAGCCTCAAAAAGGGTGCAAAAGGATTTAAAAATAATAATAAGGTATAGAAGGAGCTAAATGGGCTAACATAATGAATGTCTAAATCATTTCCTTGGTCAAGTGTTAATTAATATTTTGCCTCAAAAGACTATATGCCTTGTTCTAAAATTAGTGGAGAAGCTTTTAATAATCTCTCATGAATACGTTTGAATTTAAACAACCAATCAATTCTTTGATGTAATGGCTTAAGAAATTTTCTTAAATTAATTAAAATAAGGCAAGTGCTTCCATCATTTATCAAACTTCTCAAAATGCTTAAATTTCCAAATAAGATGACCATGAATAATTTATTATGAGAAATTTTAAAAAAATCCAAAATTCCATAAGATATTAATTTATCAACACTATAATTTAATTCTTCTTTACTATTTGAACAAATAATTGCTCCAAGAGAATTGATTCACAAAGATCAAAAGAATGAATTAAATAGAACTGAAGAATGAATTAACAATTCTATTCACAAAAATAATCCCATAAATTGAAAAATTCATTCTATGTCCCTCCCAAATTTAAATGAAACATTATCCTGAATGTTTAAAAAGAAAAAAAAAAAAAGATAAAGGACACAGACTGTACTCCCTTTTTGATATGAAACTTGTGACATGATTGGTTCAAAATTTGCATAATTGATCAATTCCTCTAAGTCCACTATTGTATTTGAGTATGTGCTTCATTAATTAACCAAGCTACATCAGAATGTTATGGAATTGAAAAAAAGAAAGTGAAAACAAAATATAATTTTAAGTGAACAAAATTTAATAGTGTTGCATAGGTGCAACATTGGCCATGCACATGGAAATTCAATCCAACATCATGCCTATTGTTTGCAATTAATTCCAAAATTTCTACATGAAGACACAGTGTTCAAATCACCAATACAGAATTAAAATAACAAATTAGAACCTATCAAATAAATTTGAGTTATTTTCTTAAAATTAGTTTTGCACAATTAGGAGAAATCCTAAACACAAACCACATTTTCCTTATTTTCACAAACACACTTTAACATTTCCATATAATCTCAGTCTTCACCTGCAACAAATTCAGTTACTCAATTTTCCATAAACAAAACCATAATACATAACATAATAGATTCTAAATAACAACACCACAGTTTCACAAATCAGTTTCAATTCCCTCAATTATTCTTAACTCATCATTTATCTTTACAAAAACAATCACATCGCCATCTCTTCCACAACGATATACATAATGAAAATCAAATATAAATTATCTAACATGTATTAGATTTGACAATAATAGACCAACATTAATTAACTATTAAAAACCTAAAACCATCAATAACATAACCTAAGTTCCAACTTTATTCCTACACAGTTATGAAATATAAGATTCAAAAAATCCACAAAACCAAACACAATTCAAACTTGCAATAGAATAATATCTATAATATAGCAGCATTTAAATTATATGAGAATTAAAACTAACAAACAAAATCATAAAAATCAAAATTCAATCATTGTGGTGGCGGTGGTGGCTTGTAATTCATATGCACGAAAAATTCGCTTAGCTAACCATGCATAATCCTTATTCTATTGTCCATATCATCTAGTCGTGCCATGATTTTCAAATTTATGGCTCTCAATGGCTAACCCTCATCATCTTTCATTCCTTCTGGCAGTGGTTCATCATTGTAAAGCATGTAGTAGCCTCCTAAGTTTCTACACAATTTTATCTAAGCTTAATACAAATAATTAAGATACTCGATCGTTGTGGCAAGCTCATAAGAACACTTTTGATGCTAGAAGCCTGCAAGTGAAATCGCAACAATAGTAGCCACGAAGCCTAACATGATTTTTCCAATCATGGCTTTAGCTACTGCTTGAAGTTACTACAAAAGCCAAAATCCTCAATTTGGCTTCTAATGCCTCTTTATACATTATAAAAAGAAAAAATCATTTTTAGAGACCAAACCTGTGTTCTCTCATCTTACAAATAGAGTGTAGGCGAGAATATTTTACATATAACAAAGTTTGAACTTTTTTTATTTCATGGGACTTTGAACGTCCGATTTTGAATGCTATTTTCCTTCACTAATCTCCTCCTAAAACTCTTATTCCTTGTATGAAGGAAAAGGAGTTTTATGTCCCTTTTTAGGAAACCCAAAAAAGTTTGTGGTTGATGTCAAATAGATGCACCTCGAACTATGATGGTTGATTGGTAGGAAACTTTAATGTGATCCCAATAAATGTAGGTAATTAAATCTATGCAAACTTGACCAACCTACTTCCTCCTAGCAACTAACCAACATGACATCCATCCTTAAGTTTTCCAATGAGGCTTCACAATAGTATTTGTTAACTTTAAACCCTCGATTTTTCAATATTTGGTACCTTGCGGCTTGAGTTTCATCTTCAAACTCTAAGTTAGGTCTGAATGACACTAGAGGTGGTGGTAGTGGTGATGGGATATTCAAGTCTGATGAGGAAGAAGAAGTTGGGTGTCTTCAATTTGAGGAAAGGGAACTACCCAAGGATATAAATGCCCTCTTCTTAATGACTTTCTTAAATGGCATAGTATTTGGTGAACTTTTAGAGGAGATTAAGAGAGAAAATGGCTCGATGAAAGAGGGAAAAGGAATTCGTAGCGAATGGGAAAGAGAGAACTTTTGAATGGAAAGGTTTCAATGTGAGAGAAAACTTTTTAAGAGAAGGGAGAGGAATGATTTTGGAATGATAAGGAGAGGTAGGAACATAGGTGACAGTATGGGAAAGGAAAAATGGTTTGAATGGGATAAGAGGTGGGGACAATTAATTAGTTAGGGTTTGGACGGGTTAATAGAGCAGGTTTAGGGGATGGAGATCATGGGTAAATCATTTTAAGGTTAGGGAAAAAGGTAAGTATTCAAAAAAAAATAAATAGTCCCATTACCGACCCATGAATAAGAAAAACAAAATTAAACTTCCATAAAAAAAAAAAAAAAAGGTTGATGGCCAACTCCATTAAAATGAAGCTTCTCCAAAACAAATGGCAGCTTATTCTGCTAAATTAAGTCCCAATACATCTTTGTTGGGTCTTCATCTCCTTTGCACAACCTCATCTCTAAGCTTTTTACGTGGACCATTAATGGCCCTACAATTTTATCTGTAAAACTTTTCATTTTTTGAAACTACAGTAAACAAAATTAAAACAAAATTAGTATTAACTAATAAAAATTAAAAATGAAACTAACATTGTAATACAAACTAAACTTCACAAGGATTAATTATTTTGGAAATTTAAATTATAATCCAATTAACATATAACATGAAAATTTATGCATGAATTAAAATAAATAAACTAAAATTATCAAAATCATTGGGTTACCTCACAACAAGCGCTTATTTATAGTGATTATCTCGACTTTTCCAAAATTTCAATTTGTAGGAGTATTCAGAAGAAGAATTTCTCCTATTTGCAATGTCTCTCCATGTAAACAAAGCTTGACTCTAGAACTGTTAACTTGAATGCGTTTCCATCTGCTCCTTACAACTCTATAACTCAATAAAGACAAATTTGAACCACTTTGAATGGCCTGGACCAATGTAATTTCAGTTTTCTTGGAAAAAGTTGAAGTCTATAATCGAATAATAAGACTTGTTGTCTTACTTCAAAAGACCTTTTTTGAATATGCTTATTGTGCCAAATCTTAGTTTTCTCTTTGTAAATTATAGCAATCTCATAGGCATTCATTCAAATTTTGTCTAAATCATTCAATTAGAGTTGATGTTTTTCTTTGGTTTTTTTTTAGATTAAAATTCAATAAGTTAATGGCCTAATATGCCTTATGCTCCAATTCCATAAGAAGATGGCAAGCTTTCTTGAAAGCTAGATGGTAAGAAGACATACCAAGGGTTGTTTTAAAGGTTGTTTTGTACGCCCATAATGCATCATCGAGTTTAAAAAACTAGTCCTTTCTCGAATTGGAAATTATCTTCTCCAAAATATTCTTTAACTCTCCATTGAATATCTCAACTTGCACACTTGTTTGTGGATGATATGGGGTGACAATATGATGAATAACTTCATATTTCTTGAGTAGAGTTTTGAATTGCCTATTGCAAAAATGTTTCCCTTTGTTACTTAAAATGGTTTTAGGCACTCCAAACCTTGAGAAAATGAATCTCTTTATAAACTTAGTTACAATCTTAGCTTCATTAGTAAAGGAAGCCATTGCTTCAACCCATTTAGACACATAATCAATAATAACCAAAATATAATGTTGCCTATAAGATAAAGGAAAAGGGCCCATAAAGTCAATGCCCCATACATCAAACAAATCTACCTTAAGACTATTGTTTGATGGCATTTCATAACATATGGATATATTTTTTATTCTTTGGCAACGATCACATGAATGCATGAATTCCCAAGTATCTTCAAATATCATTAGTTAATAGAATCCACTTTATAGAACTTTTGCAACCATTTGAACGGTGTTGAAATGGCCACTAGTTTTCAAGGAATGACAATGATTATACATTTCATGAACTTCTTTTTTAGGAATGCACCTTCGAATAAGGACATTAGCACAATGTTTATAAATAAGTAGTTCCTCCTTAAAGGAGTGTTTGTAATTTGCCAGGAATTTCTTTTTTTATTGGAATGACATGTCTGGAGGCAAAATTTCACTAACTATAAAATTCACAATATCAACATATTGAGGGGTGCCAATGGTAAGAACAAATAGTTGTTCATTTGAGAATGTCTCCTTAATTACCATATTGTCATTCTCATCGTCCTTAAATTGAAATCTAGATAAATGATCAATAATAGCAATTTTAATTCCCTTTTTATCGTGAATTTTAAGATCAAATGCTTGCAATAGAAGCCTTCAATGTATGAGATAAGGCTTGGTATCTTTCTTGCTCAAAAGGTACTTAATCGCAGCATGGTTCGTGTACAAATGACTTTAGAGCCCATTAAATATGATTTGAATTTGTCAAATGCACAGACAATGGCAAGAAACTCCTTCTATATGGTGGCATAATTCACTTAAGCTTTATTGAGCATTTTGCTTATATAATAGATAACATGCATTCTTTCATCCTACCTTTGGCCCAAAATAGCTCTAATGGTGTAATCATTTGCATCGCACATATGCTCAAATAGGTGTCAATGTGCAGGTCATTTTCAAGCTACAAAAAGCATCCAGGCACTCTTGGTCACAATTAAATACAATATTTTTATCAAGTGAATTGTAAAGAAGTTTTATAATCTTAGAAAAATCCTCAGTAAAATCCAATATGACCAAGGAAGCTTTGCACTCCCTTTATGGATATGGGTGGGGACATCTTTTCTACGATTTCTATTTTTGCCCTATTCACCTCTATACCTCTTAAAGACATCTTATGGCTAAATACCACACCTTCTTGCACTATGAAATAACATTTTTCCCAATTTAACACTAGGTTGATCTCTTCACAATACTATAAAACCTTATAAAGGTTAGCTAAACATGCATCAAAAGAATCTTCAAATATGGAAAAATCATCCATAAAATTTTCATAGTTTTCTCAACAAAATCATTAAAAATGGCCATTATACACTATTCAAATGAAGCCAATGCATTGCACAAATCAAATGACATTCTCCTAACAACCTGTTTGTAGAGAGTGTAGGGAAGGATAATTAATGGAAGTATAAGGAAGGGCACAAACTTACCTTTATTTGGGAGAAATTTTTTTTAAAAAAAATAAAAAAGTAAGGAATGGAAGGGAAGAGTAAGTCTTACCCTCTTAACTTTCAATTTTACTTACACCCCAATTTGGGATGTAGTGTAAGTGAGAATGACTAAAATTAAAAATAAAAGAAGAATCACTTTGTCAATTTTGTCCCTATTCTAAATATAAAAATCCAAAAATAGCCTTGATATTTAAATGCACCATAAACCTAGAATATTAGATGTTTTAGGTTACAAATCACTTTCCAGTCCCTACACCAATTTGTTGCTCTATATCAATTTGTTGTGTTGCTTTTTTATTTAGGTATTCTTTTTTAAAAAATTTTCTAATTTTATCGATACTTTTGTTGCATTCAAGAATAGAAATTTAGAGTAATATATCAACAAAAATATTAATAACCCAAATTTCAATTCACAATCTATGGTGACTAACTTCTTGAAAATTTCAAATTTCAATTTTATAGATAGACCATCACTCAATTCCAAATTACAAGCAAACAAGTAGTGAACAATATGAATAAGTAATGATGGAAACTCTTATCGAGATAATAAATGGCAGTGTCATATATTGTGTGCATCAACACAAAATTATAATATAACTTTCTCTCTCCTTACAAGCAAAACAAATTAGTAATAGTTGTTCATTTAATGCCCACTAGGACTTCTTTAGAATGCAACTCTAAATTCCCTTGAATTCCTACAATGTCTTTATTGGAAAAAAATGCTAGATCTAGAGAACTTTTATTAACTATATACTGCCAATTATATAATCATATTGAGAATTTGTCAACACTTGTACCAAACTTGAATTATCATTTTTCTTAATTAAGATAAAATTCAACCTTATATGAAGAGGAGAAAAATCTTTATAAAATTCAAGTGGTTACCAGTAGCATGATATAAATTGTTTGTTATATTTGGTAAGGTCTATTTATTGTTTGGATCCAATATAATTTCTTTTTTTAATATGGCTTTGACTAAATGAGTTATTACAAGTTATTTTCTCAAGCTACAAGAATATATATATATATATATATATATATATATATATATATATATATATATATTACTGTTTGTATTTATTATTTGCACACTCATTGCTTGTTTTTATTTTATGTTGATTTATATTATAGATGGTGACAATATTGAAGAGAATAATTTTTAAAGTTGCAACTCATACATCATATATCCATAGCAAAAGTCATTTGCATCATTATTTCTTGGTTTGGATTGTGAAGGCGTGAAGTTAAAAATCAAGTTAGTCATGGTGTGTGATTAAAGGGAGAAATTGTAAGGTTAGAATTATTAAATAAGAATGCAACTCATGATCAGGATCGCACTATGATAAGAATGGGTTATGCAGCTTTCATAGGACTATGTGATCTTTTAGTTAAGGATGATGGTCTTCCACTGACATTATGTGTAAGTGTAGAAGAACAGGTGGCAAAAATACTATTAAGACATAATGTCTCTAATCGTGAACTTGTTTTTTCTTCTATCGATCTAGAGAGACAATTAGTCATCATTTTCATGTCTTAAAAGTTATATTAAAGTTGGAGGACAAATTTCTCAAACAACTAGATGGGTCTCAAGTTTGTCCAGAAATATTCAACAACCCTCGATTTTATCCATTTTTTAATGTGATAATTGTTCTTATTTTAGCTTTTTTTTTAATTTGAATTCCATATATGATTAATTAATAATACTTAATAACTAGTATAATGTCAGGATTGTGTTGGAGCCATTGATGGAACATAAATCCATGTGAAAGTTTCTCCTATTGAAGCTCCTAAGTATCGAGGTAGAAAAGATTATCCAACACAAAATGTCTTGGCTGCATGTACATTTGATTTGAAGTTCACCTATGTCTTACGTGGATGGGAAGGGACAACATCTTAATCTAAAATTTTGAAAAATGCATTAACAAGAGAATACCCTCTTAAAATTTTAGAAGGTACTTATTTCATTTAAATTTATTAAATATCTACCATATATAGTAATATAATTATGAATTCAACTTATTTTAGGAAAATATTATCTTATTGATGCTTGATTCATGTTGAGAAGTGGTCTTACCACACCTTATAGAGGAGAACACTATCACTTGAAAGAGTATTCATGAAATCCACCACGAGATACATATGAGCTATTTAATCTACTACATTTTTCTTTACAAAATGCAATTGAAAGGGCTTTTAGTGTACTTAAAAAGAGGTTCCTATTATGGCAAGTTCAACATAACCTAATTATGGGATTAAAACATGGAAAGAAATTATTTTGGTCTGTTGTATTTTGCATAACTACTTGATGAGTGAGGATCCAAATGCAAAAATAATAGCTAAGGTCGATGCTACACTTGCAAATACTAGTGCTTCTCAAGAAAGTCATTGTAGTAAGAATGAGGGTTGATTAAAATACATAAATATATTCTTTCTTTTTTTTTTTTTTGTATTGTATTATGGTTGCATGTTTCTTTTTTTTTATTTAGAAGTATACTCATTTGTAATATTTTTATATTATTGAATTGCTTAATGAATGTATATTTCCATGTAATGAAATTTTTTATTGTTATTTTTTTAAGAGTATGCAATAGCTTCTGGTTTTTATTAATTGAAAAATTATAGTATATTATTTATTGCTTTTTTTAAAGGATGGCTCAAAAAAGAAAGCAAATGGAAGGGGGAATACAAATGTAAGTAAGGGTAGTAGCTTACTGATTTGGTCTAAACATATGGACATTGCTTTGATATAAGCATATTTACATCAAGATATTCTAGGCAACAGAGTTGGTGGGTCCTTTACTTAACATGCCTTTGAAAATATTTTCAAAGAATTGAAGGAAAAACTTCCTAACAAGCCTATTGATAAAGAAAAAAATCCAAAATGGTATGAAAAATATTAATAAGGGTTGATTTACATGTTACAACTTAATAAAAAATGGCATGAGTGGCTTTGGTTGGGATCCCATTGTTGAAATGTTCACTGCTAAACCTAAAGTTTGGCAATAATTAATTAAGGTATATTTTTAAATACAAATCTCTTTACCATTATTTTTGTTGAATAATATGCTTATTTATATATTTATATGTATTATCTCTTGATGATTTGAAGGTGAAGCCTGAAACCACTGAATGGCAGTCTAAAAATTTCAAAATTTTGACAAGTTGGGTTAGATTTTTGCAAAAGATAGAGCTACTGGACAAACATGTTGAAATTAAAATAGAATTAAGGAGATGAATGGCCAGTATTGGTGATGAGAACCATGTTGATCCTTCACAGATACTATTAATGGCATTGATTTCATAGTATCTCAACATAATATATGTAACATCCCTATCCACATTCATTGGTATTATCACATGAACATATTCATTGCATAAATGATATGAAATCCCACATGAACATATGTATTGGATAAATGATCATTTAGTCATGCGATTTGTAGAAGCATGACAATGACACTTGCACCGTTATATTTGGGACACTTGAACGTATATGTAGTGTTTGTATAGCTGCATGGAAAATTTTCTTATGTTATGTGCATGTTATAACATCATAAATAATGGTGTTATAGAGCTTATTTAAGAGTATAAGGAGCATTTAAGGATTTAGAGATGGATAAAGGTGCTTAAGGAGTGAAGAAGAGGGACTAAAAGAGGAAAAGTGAACTTCCAACCAATAGATATAAAACACCATGATTTTATATTGTTATAATAAGTTTATATCTGACAATTAGGGTCAAAAATGAGGGGCAATTCATGAGGTATGGCATAAAGAGAGTGAGAGAGAGAGAGAGAGCTAAGGAAGAAGAAGAAGAAGAAGAAGAAGAAGAAGAAGAAGAAGAAGAAGAAGAAGAGAGGGAGAAAAGTGAGTTGCCTAAGTTCTTCTAATTTTGGGATAATAGGTAAGTTAATTTATCTTCTTCTCACCTGAAATTAACCTCTCATGACATGTTAATCATTCATGGTTAGTGAGAATTATGGAGTAATTGAGGTAGAGCTCTTGGATGGAAGTTGAATCCAAGAAAACTAGAGCAGTTTATGTTGTATTCTGCTGTTAGAGCAGGTTTTTGTACCCATGATTTGATAACCCTAGAAGAGAAATTAGAGAAAGTACAAAATATGAAAGTTGTAGCCTTATGTCTCATATAAACACCTATGAAACAGTTTTGCTTGATTTTGTGTGTGTGAGGAGATATGACTCCTTCAGTAGGAATGAGTCAAATCAGGACCGAGATGATCTTAGTCTTTGTTTTCTTATATTTTTATGGCCTTATGTTTTGATTTTGACAAATCATAAAACATGAAATTTGTAGGGTTATTTCCTCTCTAAATACCTGTAAATCAGTTTTGATTGATTTTCTGTGTGGAAAGAGATATGGCTCATTGATTGGGACTGACTCTGTACAGGGATGAAACCTCATTTCTTTTGAATCTGTTTTCCAAGAATTTGATGGTCATAGGTTCATAATTTGATGATGGTATAAACTTGAAAGTTGTATATTTATGTCTGATCTATATGCATGTGAAATATTGTTGCCAAATCCAGCATGGTTGTTGAGATATGGTCCCTTCATCATGACTGTTTGTCAACATGTTACAAACCTGCTTACCCTGAGA